>JACXGJ010008134.1:5148-28273 GCA_016801105.1 Esox niger | reverse complement strand
GGACAGACTGATATCCCTGGGGTTTTACTGTGATCATTGCGTGTTCCCAAATATTTGTGGGATTGTTTTGTATATTTAAAGACACCAGACATAGTAGACTTCATGTGAAACTCTTGTTAGGATGTTACAGTATAACCATTTGGCTGAAACAGGTTCCCCTGATTCCACCCACTGTTGGGCAAATTGTACCAACGTTTCAGAGTAAACTAATCTGCCACCTGGGTTCCATCAGCATTAAATCCGCAACCTTAGGCAGGATTAACCATGGAGGGACCTCTGTCCCCACTGACTGACCAACCCCCAGTTCTTTAAAAGCGCACTCCATAATAAGCTTATCAACCTCACATCCCAAGCCACTGGCAGGTCCGCTAGTTAGTATATTCACAACAGTAGCAATGGGATGAGAAACATCAAAGCCTTCCAACCCATTGCAATAAACCAATTACAGTTATCTTCAATATCTAACATAATTTCACCTGCCTGTACAAATGAGGCACATATGGGTGTTGATTAAAACACAGCAATACAATTCTATATAAAAGCTCTGCACTGAGGAAATTTGCATCTTAACGACAAAGTGAAAACTGTGCAAATGATTTTAATAGATTCAGTATCTGAAGTACTCACTGGTCTTCTTATAGAGACAGACAGCTGTCAGTCCCAGCAGAAACAAGCCCAATCCAGTAACCACACCCACTGTCGCCAGCCATAATAGTTTCACTGATTGGATACATTGGCAGTTCATTTGGTCTTAATCCCAGTGTCAAAACATTAACAATATGCAGGTATCAGAAGATTACTTTGTTTTTGTCTGATTAAATGTTTAAGACTGGTGGTCAGCTAGAGGATACTCACCCAAATTGCTCCCTCCATGGTTTGAAATAACAGAACGTTCAGTGGAGTTGTGTCCTCATAAGCACAAGCCAGAGAGAGGCAGTTAAACAAACACCCCAACGTAATAAACACTTAGAATAAAACAGCAGCTACACTTACTTTCAGCTGAGCTCTGTGGGGTGCCCGTTGTCAAAGTAGAACTAACAGACAAACCTGGTGCAAAGAAAAATTCTTGGATCTGATCATACAATGATTGAACAATTAGATGATTTGATCAACTAAATATTAATCTCTATTGTGAGGCATGTTATATTCCTACCAGACAACCCAAAATGGTTGGCTCAAACAAAGACAACTAATGAAAATATTCCCAACAGCCAAAATGAAAACAAGGTTAGAACATTGTTTCTTGTGGACTTGGGTAGAAGAATAAAGATGTTTTTCTTTGTAAGAAAAAGGCTTCTATCTTGCCACCCAACCCATTCAAGTGAAGAATATGGGAGATTGTCATCACTTAAAGCGCACAGCCAGTTTTAGTCAGATATTCCTACAGCTCATTTAATGTTGCTGTAGGCCTCTTAGAAGCCTCCCTGACCAGTTCTCATCTTATCACCAGTTTTGGAGGGACATCCAGTTCTTGGTAATGTCTCTGTTTTGCCATATTTTCTCCACTTGATGATGACTGTGTTCCACGGTCTATCTAATGCTTTTGAAGTTATTTTGAATCCTTTGTCTGACTTATCTTTCAACAATCAAAGCCTTCTGATGCTTTGGAAACTGTGGACCATGGCTTTTGCTCTGAGATGCAATTAAGAAAGCCTACAAGAACAGCTGAACTTTATTGTGATTAATTAGAGTCACTTTAAATGATGGCAGGTGTGTAACTTCTGTTGAACATGAGTTTGAATGTGATTGGTTAATTCTGAACACAGCCACATTTATAAGAGGGTGTGCACACTTATGCAACCAAGTTATTGTTTTTATTTTTCATAAATGATGTCCAAACATATGTCCAAAAACCATTAGCAACATTTTAGGGGTTTCTTAATGCTAACAAATTGGTATTACAAAATAAGCCCTCTAGTGTCGCATATAACAGGAAAATGTGGAAGATATAGACACTCTGTTTCAGATCAATCTGCTAATTAGAAAAAAGGACCAATATACCTGTTGTAGAATTCACTGCCATGCTGGGGATCAAAGAAGAGGTGGACCCTGTTGAGAAAAGTTTTTTATATCTAATACAAAAATATGCATCTATGAAACGGTTGGTTGGTGAACTATTATAAGACCTAACAGCTCAACCTGCTTTGAAGGAGTTAACGTTTCAACCAGAGGCATGAGCAGAAATCTGATGACATTTGGGTTCGTCAAAAGTCTCCAAGTCATAGAAATAGCATTTTTATAGATTGTATTGTGTCAAAACTCTCGTGGATGGGCCAGTTCTCTCCCCTCCTAATTTCAAATGTCCAATGAGGGAGGAGATTCAAACTACTAACCTTTTAGTTTCTTGCCGAAAGCCGTTACCGTTAGGCAATTTATCGGCTAATGCTACATGCCAGAGAAAGACTGTTGATCAGTAGTTATAAGAAGAAATCTAACAGACACACCCACCTTCGGAATGACTCTTTTGGGTGTCAGATGTTAAAATGGATGAAACAGTCAGAACTGGTTCAAAGCAAAAAAGTTTGATTAAGTCATATGAAAACTGAAATTTTCTTTCTCCCAGTGTATTTATGTTAAAATGCATTCACCCTGTTTTAATCAAAATCTGATATTTCACCTAAAATTTTGCACAGGATATTGCCTGGGTTTACTGGATAAACCGGGGTGTTGTGAGTTTTTTATTTTTCATTTTTCCCCTTCAAAGATTTCAGTATGTTTTTCAATTGAATTGTTCATGTTATAAGTCACATTGAAGGTAGAAAAAGTTCTGACATGATATATCTTTTAATAATTGTTTACATCACCAACACCTGGCATTTTAACAAGGGTGTGTAGACTTTCTGTATCCACTGTAGATGGTGAACAAACCTGATGTAGTGGCAGTGGAGGTCAAAGGAGAGGTCAAACCTAGTGAGAAGTGATAACTGGTTAAAAAAGAACAAATGAAAATGGGTTTAAATTTTACGTTACCCAGTATGCTTCAGGATATAGATACACTAGACATTGCGTACTGATCACCAGAATCACAAGCAGCTGGGGTGGGTCTGAACCGGTTTGAATTTTCAAAATTAATATTTTTGTCACTTAGACACCCTTATCTAATGTGAATAACTAAACCAATTAGTGTTACGTGTCATGCTCACGGAAAAATTGTCTTTCAACTGTACCAGTTCAGAGATTTACCAACCTTACATACAATTATTTAAATTGCAAACAAAACCAGACCTACTTACTGCTAGTTGGTCTCACTGAGGTTTTGGTTGTCAAATGGGAACTAACAGTTGATCCTGCTGGAAAGTGAATACATTCTGTATCAGATAAATTAAGGTATTCAAAATATACAGTATTTTCTTAGAAATTACATAGAATAGAATTGTACTCTACTGATTGTTTCAAAAGAAATAAAAAATATGTTTAGCCTACCTGCGGTAGAATATGTCTGTTTAGTTGTGGGAACCCTGATCATGAGATCACTCAGCAGATCTATAAGCATTTTAGTTTTGTCTGGTTATATTGTAGAGTTATTATGTTTCTAAGTGATTGTTGAGTAAAAGTAAATGATCTCATGAAGACTTACAGCTCTGATGTATTCTATAGATGATCACTGACCTGTAAAGTTGTATCCGTCACTACGTGGTGAGAGAGAGTTAGGTCTTGAACCCACTCTGTAGTCACAGCTCACCTCCTGACTCCCTACTGACTGTAAATGTCTGATCAGATCATCTTCAGTCACAGTGAACAGACAGAACCATGTATTTGACTTTGATTTTTTCTTCCAGATTTTTGTCTTCAGGAGACGCTGTCTCCGCTGTCCAACATACAGGTTACAGGTGGTGTCATTACCAGCAGGTCCAGGAATCTCACAGGAGATTATAAATTTTTCCTCAATATGAATGGAAGAAATTTGTGGTTTCTGAACTGAAATAAAACACAAAATCCATATAAACTGTAAATCTTGAGAAATTGGATAAAGGCTGTGATGTTGTTTATTACTCCATTACCTGTAAAGTTGTATCCTTCACTGCGTGGAGAGACAGAGTGTGAGTCAATGTTGTCTCTGTAGTCACAGCTCACATCTCTCCTCACTTTCAGACGTCTGAACAGGTCACTCTTAGACACATTGAATATGCAGATCATTAGAGTGGACGATGACCACCTCATCCTTCTGGCCTGAGTCTCTTTGTAAGGATGAGGCTGGTCTCCAGTGTACAGGTGACATCTGCTTCCATCACTGACAGACTCAGGTAGAACACAAGTAATAGAGATGACATCAGAAGACTCATCATTTATATTGATCTCTGGTTTCTCTAGTTCACCTGTGAGGAGAAAATAACATAATGAGAACAACAATTCTCAAAATAATGTATTATTTCATGGTGCCAGAATGGGAAGGCTTAAAATAACCTGATAACAGTTTGTAATTTGAAAGAATATATTAAGTTGAATAATAATATCATACCCAGAATCCTCACAGAAACAGAGTCATTGTGTGTTGATGGATAGTGACACACAGAGATAGATGCAGGAGTCTCATCGATCACTTGAACTGTTGTTCTCTCTGTGATGACTGTGGGAATCACTGACAGACTGGGCTCAGGGAGGACTGTTAGAGGGTTGAGTTTGTCAATTAAGTCATTTATTTACAAAGTTTTTGTAATCATATAGAGCACTAATGTTCACAGATACCGTCAATGAAGAATGCTTAGAAAAAAGATACTGATTTTTTTAATGTTAAAAAGGTATTGATGTACAGCGTGTATAGATATCTTTGATTAATTTGTGCTATTATTATTTAATTGAAGTTAACAAAATGGTTATATCTCAAAATTATTGTAGTTTAAATTCTGAATCATATCACTGGCCTTGGGCTTTGATGCATTTTAATAAACCTAGTAGAAATTCCCATATCTTGCAATTACAAAAAGTAAGAAAATGAACAGCACAATGGAAATCAGTTCACAATCCTGTTAACCTAGCAATGACGTAGCTGACAGAATCTAGACTACTTAATATTACACTAGATACGGGGTGTCTGCAAAATCAGTAAAATATAAATGTCGAATTGCCTGTAAATGTTTCAAGGCGCTGTTATTAAGCAGCGGTCATTCTTCTCTGGAATCAATACTAAATTATCATAGAGGAAAAAACATTAACAAGAAGATAAGTGGAATTAGACACATTTTACAGTCAAGAGACTCACAAGTCAATTCATCCTGAAGTAAAAGGAATATCCTGAAGCAAAAAACATTATGCAATTTGAATTGGAGGAATGACTCACAGAAAAGGAGGTTAACCAACAAGAGGCGTCCAGCTGCCATATCTGCTATGAATGTCATTTATCAGAGAGCCTCAACACATCAGTCTGACCTCACAGGATATGATCACTGAAAGACTAGCTTAACTAGAGAAGTGGTGTGTAGTGTCATGTTTTAATAGTCATGTGCCTACCCAAAACAAAAGAAGCATACTTAAACTGTATTCATTTGGAAACACTTAGTAAACTAATAGTATTAAAATCATATTTCAGTACTGTTTAACTACGGTGTGTTAAAATTGATCAACTTATTTCACACTTTACTATGCTTATAATACCCAATGGTAAACAATATTTTAGTACACTTCAAATATACTTGTAATGTATTTGAATTATGTTGTGTATTTGAAATGCATCTGGAATGTAGTGTAAGTGTACTAACATGCTATTTCCAATCATGAATTATAAATACACTAAAATATGTGGGTCCCTTTCAACACATTTAAGTATACTTTTCACCATTAAAATAGTACTTACAAACCATTTTAATACTTTTCAGTGTACTGAGTACACTTGAGGTATTCAGCTTTTTTGGCATGGGTGGAATACAAAGGCAAATAAGATTCATAAATGATAACTGACCCAACATTGATATCAAAAGAGATATGCCACAACATATTCAACAGTAGGAACAATAGTGATTATTACAATGAAGAAAGGACATCAGGAACTATTCGTAGTAGTTTAACTATGTGAACATCTGATTGTAAGATCAGGTCTTAGCGGTTGGTAGATAAAAACTTTCTCTGCGCCTTACAGAACGATATATTCAAGAAATAGGATTGTTTACAGGAAACCCACAGAGAGACGACTGTTGCAAGGCAAGTGTGGACAAGAATAGTTCAATGAACAGTGTATCTGAACAATCAGAATACTTCCTGGTGTCTGTAGCCATGTTGCAACAGCTGACATTTTGTACCATTAGATGGCTTAAGTTCGGTCTTCATAGCCAACAAACTTACTGATCTGAGTAGAAGATGAGTCTTTGGCATTTTCATTAATTAATCATCAACCGCTTATCCTGCACACAGGGTCACAGGGGGCAGGAGCCAATCCCAGCTAACATCAGGCAAAAGGCAGGGTACATCCAGACAAAGACAAACAGCCAGTCACACACACACACAGAAGGGTCACCAATTAACCTAGACCACATGACCTTTGGGAGGAAGCCAGAGCACCCAGAGAGAACCCATGCAGAGCATGCAAACTCCACATAGAAAGGCCAGGGCAACAGGGGAATTGAACCCACAACCTTCTTGCTGTGAGGTAACAGGGCTAACCACTGCACCACCATGCCACTGTCTTTGGGCTTTTGTTTTATTACATTTGTTCAACACACTGTACTTTATGTATCACCAACAACAAGCCTTTCTGATATAGTTTGATGATCTCTAAAGTGTTTAAGGACTTTTCAGGCACTTGTGTTAAGTGAGTCATTTATTTTAGAACGGTACAACCTAATCAATGACAGAAGACAAACAGCCAAAGATGCAAGGAAGAAATGGAGGCAAGGAATTGACTTCACAGAAATGGGATGCGTCCTGTGTGGTACATCATTGTCAGCACCTGTACTGATTAACCATGTCATTTGCCACTGAGTGGTTGGAAGAACATAAAACTGGAGTCAATCTCTTTTTGATACTAGAACATAGTTATTCTGTTTTTAGGTTAATGGTTTTAAAGTGCCAAACTGGAGTGTAGTCGTTTTGAAATGCCACCTAAAAAAGCTGCAACCTCTGAAGTTATTCCAGAGTCTTCTGATGCTCTCGAGAAAGATGAAGTGTTGGCAAAAGCCAAATCAGGTTAGTAAAACCTTGTGGTTTAGGCCAATTTGAGTGCAGTAATATAATGCAAATTTTCTCTAGTCGTGGCAACTGTTATTTGTTATTCTTGTTAGATTCAAGCAAGGCACCAGCTGTGGCACGGAAACCTGCTCTTCATCCACCAACGATGGTAATGGTCAAAGAAGCGATTACGGAGTTGGACTCAAGGAAGGGGGTCTCTTTGCAGGCTATTCGTGGCTACATAACAGATAAATATCCATCTGTGGACCCGATAAGGTTGAAATACATGATACGCAAGGCTCTGAGCAAAGGAATCGAGGGAGGGGTGTTGGTTAGGCCCACCAACTCAACTGCCACCGGTGCACAGGGGAGGTTCCGGGTAAGTGGTCTTTCCTTTGGCAGTTACATGTGAGGCCCGGGTTCATCTGTAACATAATGTCTTCCAAGATGAATGGGTTTTAAATGTGGTCGGTTGTTTTGGTCTCCCTCCTAAGACAACCTGTTCTGATGTTCAACAGGTTTTATTCCAGAGTGCTTTGGTTTGTGTGTGTGTGTGTAGAGCGCTCTGTCAAAGGTTGTTAATTTAAACCTGAAGGTGTAGCTCATCCCGCTGCCAAATGGTCCTGTACCTACAGGCCATTGGGATTTCAGCAGAGCTCTTATACAACAGGGGAACTTAACTTGGGCCTCTTGAAGCCAGTTCCACTTGATTTATTTTAAATTGTAACTCTAATCAAGTGTTAATATTGGTCCTCAAGACCCAAAGGGGTGCAGTTTTTCTTTTTGTCCAGGCACTCACACCTGATTCAAACTAAAGGCTTGATGGGTTGATTATGTCCAAGTGTGTAAGCAATAGGGCAACATTTGAATCAGGTGAGTGTGGGCAAAAACACCTGCACCCTGAGGACCAGGATTAAGAATCAATGTTCAAATTAGTGACTTCTTTAGACCTGGGACCCCAGGTGGGTGCAATCAGTGAAGTGGACTAGCACCAGCAGACTCTGGGCCCTTGAGGGTAAGCATTGAGTACACCTGTCATAAGGTTTTCTGTTTAATGTATCTGCATTCCCACCTTTACAGCTAGCAGTCAGGGGTAAGGTGAAGGCGCCCAAGCTGAAGACTACTGAGAACACCGATCCCAATCTAGAGAAGGCTCCAAGATCTGCCAAGGCTGGACCCAAAGCCAAGGAGACTGGTAAAGTACCACTGAAAATGACTGTGCTCAATGACTTTCCTGTCTATGGTCTGTCAAACTGGACAGAGTCATTAGTTTCTGCACTGCATCCAGGGCAATGAAGGACATGAACAATGCACATCATTATTTGGTGTATTTCTGGTGTCATGCATGCCCATGTTTCTCACCATCTAGATGCTGAGAAAAAAAAGCCTGCGGTCAAAAAGCAGAAGACTTCACAGGTGAATGTAGTTTCAGTAGTTCTTTCACTATAGGCATTGGTTAAAATGTTTTGTAAATGGGTATTGTTCATTGTTTTGGGCATTGTAAAAATTTTAGATGACTCAATGGTTTTGCATCCTTTGACTTCAGGATGCAAAGCCCAAGAAGGCAGCAAAAGTAGGGTCTGCTTCTAAGGTACCTCCTGCTAAGAAGCCGAAGGCCAAGAAGGCTGCCGAGGGGGCGGCCGAGGACCAGTCAAAACCCAAAGCCAAGAAGGCTGCCGAGGGGGCGGCCGAGGACCAGTCAAAACCCAAAGCCAAGAAGCCTGCCGAGGGGGCGGCCGAGGACCAGTCAAAACCCAAAGCCAAGAAGCCTGCCGAGGGGGCGGCCGAGGACCAGTCAAAACCCAAAGCCAAGAAGCCTGCCGAGGGGGCGGCCGAGGACCAGTCAAAACCCAAAGCCAAGGGTGAGGGGGTGGCCAAGGCAAAAGGAGTGAAGGCTAAAGCTTCCCGGAAGCCTGCAACCAGTGGCGAAGGTGACACTGCCCCTCCTAAAACCAAAGGGAAACGAGGCAAGGCGGCGGCGAAGTGACTATCCAGTTCCTCACATGTTGGTTTTAAATGCACACTTAGCATTTTGGTAGTTGCTGTGTTCTGTTGAATGTAGATGTTCATATTTAGTCCTACACTTTCAGTAGGCAAGTGCCATTTAGAGGTTGATTGAAGGTTTTGAATAAAGTCTGATTTTTTGAAATCCTTGTTTCTGTGCTTGCATCTGCTTTACAGGTAGTTAAATTGGCCTGGTAAATATGGATTTCTGTTCCTTGGACAAACTGTCTGGGTGTTCTGTGATGTAAGGCCTAACATTGAAAAACTGACATGTTGAAGCCAGGGTGTTACTGTTCTGGTATAAGTCAGCTATGCCCCCTTGTGGACAAATCATTCAATCTGCCCAAAAGGGGATGCAATTCAACTTGGCATTCCTGCACCCAAGAGCCTGCAGTAACAAGCAGGGCTTTCAACCAGGTCAGTGCTGGGTTTAGTTGAGTGGGAATTGTGCTGCACTTTAGAAGGGGAGCTGTGGAACTCGGTCAACATGGCTACTATAATTAAATGGGTGGTTGTGAAGGCTTGAGGCCCTCTTGAAATGAACTAAACTGCCACTTACTAAGACCAGTGAAATGAAAGGCCCCTATTGCATATTCACCCTTAAAATGGTTTAACATTGTATACTTTCATGTCAGCTGTTAATGTTGGAGGGAGGGTTCCTTTTTGGCACTGGATCCCAACTCCTGATTACCCACAACACAGTTCTTTTGCAGAGCCAGGCAAGCACACCCAAATTAAACTTAAGGCCATCTAATTATTTAAGAAGTTGAAACCGGTGTTTTGCCCCAGTCTATAGACATATGTACTGTTGGGGGTACTTGAGAACTAAAGTTGGGAACCACTGCATTATTGGATAGAAAGTGCTGGAAAATGGTCATTTAGAACATTGGATGGATTCACACCCATGCTCCAGCTGTACATGGCCTCCAAAGGCAGCAGCATGGACTGCTGGGCTGTGTTCTTCCAAATCTGTTCCTAAACTCCTGGCACGGGAAACCGCATGCAGTTTTAAACATTCTGCCTTTAGTCAGAGAACAATGCTATTCTGAAGCTGAGATTAATTTAGCCACCCATAAAGTGGCTACAATAATTTCAAAATAAATGTACTGCAGTCTGAGAACCACTAGAAAGTCACTGATTGCCTCAAGCCACAGCCACCTAAGATTTGTAAACCAGTTTGAACATTTTGTGCATAAGTGTCATTCATTACAGTTGTTTCAGTCAGTGCTTTGTATATTTAAATAAACTGAAGATTTCTTGGAAACATCTGATGAGAAAAGACAAATTACAGGGAAACTAAAAGAGAATTGACCTGGCAAACAGATGTGCTAGACACAGCTAGTTAAACATTAGATACATGAGGTAGATATTACCCAGTAGAATTCAAAACTGAGTTGTTGACTCAATGACTCAGAATGACAAGTCCAGTATAGATTTTTAAAACAGCATGTTTATTTGTCTTAAAAAATAAAAAATAAACTAAAAAGTATCACTATTTCATTGTCACTAATAGAAACAGTACGGAAGCACAGTCTGTGAGCAATTTTACAGCTCTTCAAGTATGTTCATTCAGTTAATAGATTTGTTAATTGTCTCTGCAAGGGGCGGAGCCAACAGGCCAGGGGGAGGCCGATTGGCCAAAAGGGTGGCATGGGGTGGACTTCAAGCACGCTCCGGCTCGAAGCTCCGGCTTCAAGCACTGTCCTGATTGAAATCCGGCCTTGGGTTGCACTCAGCTCATCCAACAGAAACAAGTCAAGAACCCATCACTTGCTTGATCCAGAAATCCAGTGATGAACAAGTTTGATTTCATCCACAACAGTGTACTATGGCTTGGCCTGAGACCACACCAAACCCACAGAGAGAAGAGCGATTTTGTAAGACTGGGGTGATTGAAGAGAGGGGCAGAGAAAGGGAAAACATGGGAGAGAACAGATTGTAAGAAAATTTACAAAGATTGAGATTATAGAGAGAAAGGTAAGTGAGGAGGAGCGAGGAGAGAGAAGACTGACCATGTGGATCAGCAAAATGCCTGCTTTTCACCCCCAAACCCAGCAATGATAGACAGCCTTCAAGTGTCTGCGTTAATGATTGCAATAACATTAAGAAACATAATTCAATACCACTTGAATCAATTCTATAACAAAAGTCAGCAACAACAAACAACTTCCACTTGTAAACAAATTCACTCCTTACAGTGAAAAAATTAAAAGGTTTGCAGTTCTCCATTCCGTTGGCCTGACGTCACCGCAATCGAATCAGAGGCAGTGTACAGGTTAGCCCCCCCACGTCACACCAGACTCCGCCCCTCAACGTTCATTAATAAAGCCTCGCCCACCCACCCACCCCCCCTGCAGGTCAACTCGGGGACAGCAGGAAGCGGTCCGGGTACTGCGAAATGACCTCCCAGTTCCTCCAGAGGAAAGCGAGGAGGACAACGAGGAGCAACGTGGAGAAGGTGCGGCTGCGCGTCTTCATCAGGGGCACCACGCAGTTGGCCACCGTGGAGACGAACACCAGGAGCACGGCCATGACAGCCAGGAGGACGTTGATGAGCTTGCCCAGGAGGGTCCGGGCTGTGGCGTTCTCCAGGCCCTCCAGCTGCACAACCTGCTGCTGCTGCTGCTGAAGCTCCATCTTGGAGATCCGCGTCTGGCATGCTTCCAGCGCCTCCTGCAGGGAGGGAGGGACAGACGGGGGGGTTACTGACAGGGAGACGGTCACCCGGGACCAAACCCATGTACTTAATGCAATGGGTCAAAGAGGAGCTGAGGAAGAGTCTGAACACAGTCGTTGGATCACAGCCTCAAATCACATCATGAAACCAGATCAATTCAATACATAGAAAAATATCAATTTGTAATCATTATTAATTTATCTATTTTTTTTATACAGATTTTGTCAGTTTTTTCCCCCCCAACTGTCAGTTTGGTAAATTGTGGCTGTGTCATCAAGAGTTGACAAGGTAACGGCCCTCAGAAGCTCACTCTGCCAGGACATCCTCCTCCCAACGCCCACAGATACGACTGGAAGGAGTGGCCAGATCACCACCCTGTCCTGAAGGCAGCTGTAACAAACTACCAGCCAGACGCAGCATAACGGCCCAGCTGTTGAACCGTACCTGAATGTCTCTAGCTCTCTCATAAGACTGATAAGCAATCTTCTCCTCCATGCTGGCCAGCTCCTGCTTCAGATTGAGGATCTCATTCTGGTGCAGCTCTGTCAAGTCATTAAGCTGCTCCTCCAGACGCTCACACCTGGACGGATACACGGACACAGGTGAGAGGGACCACACACCTACGTCCCTCAAACGTTGTACAGACGTTTGCTGTTGCATCAGTCAAAATATTTTAGGGAAATCGTAGCATTTTTGTGAATAGTAGGGTTCACATGTCTCATCACCTTGAGCAACTGCCCATTGAGTTCAGGAAGAGAATTCATAAACATTTTACATTGGTGTCATTTAGCAGAGGATTTCATCCATCTACACTATTTGGCACCAGTTCCCCGGAGGGGCTGAAATACATTGGCCAGTGCCTATCAACAGAGCCCCATTGGAACAATGGTGCAAATGCCTGAAGGAGTCTGGGACATCAGGGCTTCTGAAGGGCATATCATACCTGGGAGACAGTGTATTCTGTCCCAGAGTGTGGCAGATATACCTGTATCTCTCCTCCTGTAGCGCTTGCATGATCATGGTATAGTCCCTCTGATAGTGGCTCTTCAGGTTTTCAAACGACTCTTCCAGGCGACCCTGGTTGTCCCGAAGCTCCTGCACCTCGTGGAGCAGCGTGTCCAAGCCCGATGCCTGGCCGAGCTCCAGGATGTTCAGGCCCTTCGTGCTGGGTGGGCCCCCGGGGACCCCAGTGATGCTATTGGCTCCCGCAGAGCCAGAGGTTGCGCTGGAGCAGTCGTCCTCACTGCCGTACTTGGGACTCGGGGCCCCCGCCAGGCCTCTGCCCCCCAAGCCTTGACCGTCCTCCTGAGGTTCATCAAGGGAGTCCTTCAGGGCCGTGATGTTGTCCGCACTGCCGAACTTGTTGCGGATCAGGGAGGCAATCTCCCTGGGCTTGGAGACCACAGCCCCAGCCGCAGAGTGTGTGGCGTGGGAGAAGCTGGAGAGCCCACCAGTGACCTGTGGGGGGGGGCACGGGTTAATCACTAACCAGGGGGAGGCCCAGGGCTGGATTGGAGGAGATTAATGGACTGGAACAGCTATACCAGACCTGGGTTCAGATACTTTTTTGTTGGTTCTTTTGCACCAATGGTTGTCAATTAAAATTACTTTCAAATAGTATTCCTGAACCTAGGTCCGAGTGATAGATTTTCTATATGATTTCAATATAATTTCTTTCAACATGAGTCTTTTGGAAGCTGTATGCTGCTAATCTCTCTGGAAAGGAGTCAAAGACACGTGGCTAAGACGACAAGACAAACTATGTATTTTGGTGGTTTTACTCACATTAGCAGTTGCCGTGGCACACTAGTGATAGAAATAACAGTGGTGAATCACAAGTGGGATGACCCCTAAAGAGACAGCTGAAATGCCTTCCAAAGGAAGTGCTGAAATGACCCCTAAAGAAACAGCTGAAATGACCCCTAGAGAGCTTACAGGAAAAGCATTTGAACAAAATGTTCATAACAACACTAACCTTGGCGCCAACGTCCTTCAGGCCTTGGTGCATGTCTCGAAGCACGTCTTTGGGCTGGCGGGGGATCCCGTTGTGCTCCACCTCACGTAGCTTGCGATGGTAGTGCTCCAGCTTCCTCTGCAGCTGCTGGATACTCTGGGCCGACTTTTGGTTCTTCTTTTCAAACACCTGTTTGATGCGAGCACTCTGCTGCTTGTCCGCGTTGTTGGCCAGTTTCAGATACTCGGCTACGTTGTCGTCGCGGGCCGTCTGCTC
This sequence comes from Esox niger, assembly GCA_016801105.1. Taxonomy (NCBI): domain Eukaryota; kingdom Metazoa; phylum Chordata; class Actinopteri; order Esociformes; family Esocidae; genus Esox; species Esox niger. Next base: position 14,264 of record JACXGJ010008134.1, on the reverse strand, counting down.
GATCTTGATCTGCTCGGTGAGCTTGAGGATCTTCTGCTGAAGTTGGGCGATGGCTTGTTTGGTGCGCTGGGGGTCAGGGGTGCTGTCCACTGTGTCCGCCCCATAGCCATCAGCGCCACAGGAGAGGGCGTTGGGCGAAACGGCCGGGCCAGAACCATCCAGGCGATCCAGCTAACCCAGTAAAGAGGAAGGAAGACGAGTTAGATGGAAGATGAAAAGGAGAAGAGACCTCTTGTCTAAATTGTCCTGGATATGAACGTCTGCTAAACCGTGTAAATTTGAGAAATATGAGTAAAGACCAAAATGGACAGGGAAGTTCATTAGACATTGTACATATGTAAAGCCATAAGATCAACATAATCATTAGATTACCGGTTACCTTCCTTTTCACTATAGATTTGGGGTTTGTGTGAAATTAACCACAGTCCCACCAAGCTGTCCAAACATCATTGGCTGAAATTGAATTTTATGTAAAAAATGTTTTTGGGGAGAGGGTCCCTAAAAACATTTTTTGTAGAGAAGGGTAAATTTTCCAAGAATATACATATAACAGAATGTAGTTACATTGTTTTACAAACTGTTACAAAAGTTATAAACAATGTAAAAGGAGTCATATACCTTATAAAAAATATGATTGTGAATTACGATTAATATAGTACATATTTTAAACCAATAGCCCTAATGAAAGTGTAAGGACATGCTGTTATGTACATTGAGACCGGTACATTGATTTTGGTAAGGATATCTAGGAGTTTTTCACTAAAGCCTGCTTAAAAATATTCTGAGATAAGTTATATAAGCCTACCTTAGAAAAATATTTTTAGTAGTTTTTTTTCTTAAGAAGTCTATTTTATTCTAGCTAGATCTGGGTTGGCGCCCTCAGGACACTTCCTCCGCAATTTCCAATGCTCTCACAATGATGGTTGTAGGCTAACGTCAGTGGAGTGGACACACTCATCCCTGTCTGGATCAATTACCCAACTGAACTATGTCCTAAATCATAATGACTGATGAACAACAGTCTTCAGGGTCACAGCCCAATGACAAACAGGCCTATATGGTTCATAATGTCATGATGGCATGTCATGTCAGTCCATGTTTTTATAGCAAGCAAAGTGGCCTTAAAAATTGAAAAATCCAGTAGCTCAAAATATTAGAATAAAACATCTTCAATACAGAAATGTCGACCCGAGAACTCTAATCAGCCAATTAACTCTGTAAGCCTTCGAACTCTTAGTCTGGTTAAGTACACATCACACCAAGAGCCAATACGCACAAACATGCCCAGGAAATGGGCTGTTTCGCACAAAAGTGTCTCATTCCTAGTGTCACGCTAACCATCAGCCATGCCATGCCACCTGCTGGTGTTGGTCCACTGTGTTTTACCAAGTCCAGAATCAATGCAGCCATCTACCTGGAGATTTTAGAGCACTCCATACATCCAACTGCTGACAAGCTTTATGGAGATGCTGATTTCCTTTTCCAGCAGGACTTAACCTGCCCACAGTGCCAAAACAACTGGTAACTGGTTTGCCACCCATGGTATTACTGTGCTTGATTGGCCAGCCTTGCCTGACCTGAACCCCATAGAGAATCTATCAGGTATTGTGAAGAAGAAAAAGGAGGCCAGACCAGGTATTGAGTGCAGAAATTATCATCCTTTGCAGTTGTTTTGAGTAAATTAGCAGATTAGAGCTCTTCTCAGGTCGACATTTCTGTATTATGCATTTTTCATTTTAATAAAGAGATACTGGATTTTATTTCCATGAGCTGTAAGACAATCATCAAGATTGAAACAAAAAAGGCTTGATATGTTTCACTGTGTAATGACTCAAGAATATATGAAGGTGTCACATTTGAGTTGAACTTTTCCACGATATATATATTTTTTAGTTGCACCTGTATACTGAATAGTTACACATTTTCTGCTCTCTTCTATTTGCATTTCTGGGTATATGCTAACTGCATTTCATTGTACTGTACTTGTTCAATTTCAATAAAGATTAATCTAATCTAGCGTATGTTCAACCACAAAATACATGAATACAAATAAAACATGTTCAGAAATTACAGTAATGCAAGTAGCACACACTGGTGTGAGAACCCCCAAAAGCACTCAGAAAATAAGAACCCCCAATTCCTCCCATCACTGTGAGCTGGACACCAGTGATCTTGCTCTCTGCGAATGATGGTCCCACTGCTGACTGAATCACTTCCAGATGCTTTTCAGACACTAGCCTGGTAGCAGCGCTCATAAAGAAAGTGAATCAAAGCAGGTCCAGTAAGTTGATCCCCGTCTACTGTGAGTGGATCAGACAGCTCATCCACATAGTTAAAACAGGTTAGTGGGACGACTGCCAGGGACATGTACTGTACATGACCAGTATACCTCAGACACACTGGTGTTAGGCTGACCCGTTGTCAATGAGTTCAGCACTAAACTAACAGTGTAGAGGACTTTGATTATTTGCTGTCCTACTTAGTCAGTGAGCATTTATTAAAGGAAAGGTTTGCTATTTTTGAACCTGGGGCTTTTTTGTTGATTATCTAGCATAGTCCTGGACTGTAGAGACATTTGTTTGGAATTATTACATTAAAGTTTATTTTTATTTTTTAAAGGAAGCCTCTTCCCGGGGCTACAATGGAAGTGAACGGGGCAACCAATATAGCATTTGAAAATATATGATATATTCCGTTTCCCTAAAGGGGAAGGCCAGGGTATATTGATATAGGTCTCCGCATGCTCTGGTGCAGATAAATCTGTTCCACTTCTCAGGTTCGCCGGTTGAGTCTACTTAATTCAAATTCCTTAATTATCAATACTCTAGGAAACCAGTACTTTAATTCTAACAGTTTATTTTAAGATTGTAGGTGATACACAGACAAAGTGCATATTCCTAGGTATGACAAAGACACATTTTGAGGGGCCCCTTATATTTTCTTCTAACATCTGGTTCTCATTTTAATGCTCCAAATCTTAAGACCATAGGATACCTAAGCTAATGGCCGTATTTGGGCCTGGGGCCAAAAGGAGATTTAGGATTTGCTAGAAAGAGTTATGACAGAGAGGGGGACAAGCTATAGCTAAAGTCCCCACATTTCCCCAACTCCTAGACAGAGCAAAATATCAAGCCTGTATATCATATACAGAAAACCCTACATATTTAACACATATTTAATAAACCTAATTTATGCAAATGGAATATATTAATACTTCCTTAATATATAATATATATGCATAATTAATTAATCTTTCACATTTCTCTGAAACAATTTGTGCCGAAATGAGCACTGTATCAATGGTTATCGCAGTTTATTCTTTCTGGAAAATGTATAAGCAGCTGCCGCGTGGATGAATTTGCCTGTGAGGAGACTGTATACGTAACTATATAGTTACGTATACAGTCTATACGTAACTATATTACCAAACTTTGATTACAAAACTGTAACTCACATTAGCTAGTGTAGACTACGAGCTCAAACAAAAACGTTATTAAGTTGTATTAGCTGCTTGAAAACCAACACAAATCTGTCTGCGAGGACGATATATTTGGCAAATGGGTTTGCTAACAAAACAGTCACTCACGTTAGCTAGTATAAAGTGGGATTTATTGCTACCTAATGTCATCGAGAACCTTGATGTGCCAATGGTTGAGGCTGAATCGGCTCCAGAGTGCAGCAGAAGGAATTGACTTTCAAGCTCATATCAACTGGGCAGTTATTGAAACCTTCCACCTCCCCAAAGAAACTGGAAGAAGAGGCAGAAACCAGAGGGACCAAACGGACAACTCTCAATTCTGCACACATGTATTAACTATTTGGATAATTCTATCATATGTCCCGTTAAGAATTGTATGAGGAGGTACAGAAATGATTCCTACTACGGAGCACTGGCACAATTTAGATACTGTTTGGAATGTCACAGCAGTTATTTTCCTTGATTGATAACAGTCCGCAATGATGGCCTGTCTTTTAGACAATTAGCCAGATTTAATTTTATCACAATAGGGGACTGCAAATTCTCAAAACATTTTGATAAATGTCCGTAAACTGTGCTTGTTTCTAACTAGTAAACTCCAATGAGGTCAGCATCATAGTTCAGCTGTTTTGGAACAGTATGCTGCTAGCACGAGTGTGGAAGTTTACATATCTTGTGAGGCAGTGCATTGGTTACAAAAAAAATCTGGTTTTGGAAGACAGAATGTATCATTTATTATGGAATGCTACATTGGTTTCCCCATTCAGATCCGTTTTAGGCCAGAGTGAATGAGAAATTGGAAAACACAAAAAAACTGAAATAACTTACGAAATATTATGTCTATGACCTAGGACCATGATAATCCGTAAACAGGACCCGGGTTAAAAAGATAATTGCCAGGGTATTACCAAGCAGGTGGATGTGGAAGAGGTGTGAGCAGTTCCAGTGAGAAACAGTCAATGATTAAAGGCAATGATCCGTTATTTGAAAGGAGAGCTTGTTTGGGCCTACCAACCCTTCAGTGGCTGACCTTAAGTATACTTGGAGACAGCCACAGCTAAATATAGAAAGGCTTAGAGCACATAGTGACCAACCCCCCCTCCAACTTTCATTCCTTCATCAAGATCTAGAAAACAGCCAGCCAGTTAGCTCAATTTGACATTTATTTAACAGTACTTTGTCATAACTTCTTTATGTTTTTAAGATCTATTTGTTTTTGGGCATCTGATGTTTTATTGGACAGCTTAGACCACTGGACCATCAAGGTCAGAACACTGACCTTCCAATATCGATGGTTTCCTATTAGCGGTTCTGTATATCGGTGAAGCTAGAAGTGTTGGACCACGGTTGACCAATGGTCTGTAACTGCCTCCGGTCTACATGTACTGCTGAGGCATTGTGGGTTTGAACTGGACCTACTGCTCTTTCTGCAAAAACTCTTATTTACCTCATTCCAGTAAAAAAATCTGAAACATATGAAAGTATGAAATGTGCTATACAAGTAACCTGGCCTGGCCATCCCAAGGAGGGGTTTGAACTCACCCGGTCCGGCTCCTCAGTGGAGTGGTACCCTGAGGTCAGCAGCATGTCGGCCAAGGCGGGACTGGTGGGTGTGTCCGTGGTGGACGAGGAGCGCGGACGGCCGGCCTGCAGAAGCAAAACCTCCTGGGTACTCCTCCGGTGGATCTGGGGGCTGCCTTTTTGGGGGGGGTCCCCGGTCCCCCCTGTCTTGCTGCGGCGGCTCTGCAGACTGGTCCCTCGCTTCATCATGGGGGGCGCACCTCGAATCTGCTGCAGAACACGGCTCAGAGCTGCGGGGGGAGCGGAGGAAGCAGCGTGGGGGTCAGAGTCCAGGCCGGGGGCCAAGGGAGCTGGAGCGTCCCCGACCTCGGGCCCCCCGCCGTCAGATGGCTCCGGGACGGGGCCGCCTGAGGACGGGGGCGCCGAGGCGGCGGCGTCGTGCGGGGAGACGGACGAGCGGCGGCGCTGCGGCTGGAAAAGCTGCTTCAGGCCGTGTCCCAGCACGCCCATGTTCTCCAGTGCATTGTGGGTGATTTTGGACAGGCCGTGCTCCGACTCGGACGCCCTGCGGCCCACTTCCGGCTCAACCCGGCCTCCCGCGTCTGGCTCCTCTGGACTCTGCTCACTACAAGCCTGCTCCATCAGGGGGCGCCAGGCTGACGTGCAGCCACAGGGGTGGACTGGGGGTGCGGGGGCCTAGCTACTCCCCGACACCACACCCCCACTGAGGCCGCTTCAAAGCCGGAAAGCAGATGGGGATGGCGCTCGCTCACTTGGACCCTGTGCATGCATCTGCAGATTGGCTCAAAGTCATGCTCTTCTAACACAAGAAGGAAAATAACATGAATTATGACATGCAAGGGTGAGTGATGGGAGAAAAGAAAGCAACAGAATTAAAACAACGATTACACAACACAGCAGAGGTTGAACGTAGGTCGGCTTTGGGACATTGAGGCTTGAGTTAATCGACTCAAATGTGTGGTTAAATATTGGTCATTGCGTTGGAACAAAATGAATTCACGTTCTCCAAAAGTATCAGTGGGTCAAATTACAATGCTCGATGTCCAAACCCCACATAAAAAAAACAACTCTACTGCACTAGCCTATTAAAAAAACATGTTTTTTCGGGTGTCATGCTATAGAAGAAACATTCCCAAAACGAATTTCTGAAATGCTGCGGTGATGTGGTAGTTTCCATAGATACTGGCACTGTGGAACTAGGAGATGGAGGTGTGTTACAGCAATACGCTGACCTGCCTGTAATTTTCTGATGAAGCTGAGGCGAACAAACATAGACATACCGTCTAAGTGAATAATTAATTATAGCCGAGTGCCATTCAAGTAGTCATTTAAAATTGTTCTAAACACTGCATTTCAGAAATTGTTTGTCAAATAAACAAGTAAAAGCAATCAAATAAACCATACATCCTTTTAAGATTTTAAATGAGTTTAGTATGTATAAATAGTAGAAAAATGAAGGTCTTAATGAAGTGCTAAAATGTAACATTCATCAGAACATCTTATCTGCCGGAGGCCCTGAGTTGTCCTTTTAGAGAGCTTACGCCTTCGAAAATCAAACCGAATCTAACATGGAGCTGTGAGTGTGGCGGTCTAAGGCTAATCCACCACTTCGAAGAGCTGAGCTCCGGGAGAGCACTTTATATAAAGACTTGTCTTTCATTTATAATCAATATAGAAAGAGAAAGAGGGGGAGAGCAGAGAGACAGTAGGGCAGTGAAGAGAGATACGAAGGAAGACAGTAAGTGGGAAAGAGAGGGAGCAAGAAGAAACACTTGGCAAGAAAGAGAGAAAACAGAGCAAGAGAAAGGGAAAGAGTGCTTACCATTCGTCCAGCTTCTCTTCTGACTCACAGCTCAGGATTGGCTGCGGAGGAAGAGGTCAAGATGGGAGGAAAATCACTATCAGAATGGATGCAAACGTCCAGATACAAGTAAATGATGCTGTCATGGCGGCACACTGAGTCGCACACAACCAGCCACGTCCAAACTGCAAGCCCACTGTTCAGAGGTATTCTGTAACCAGCAGTCCTTATCTTAAACTCACTAGCGACCGCTCAATGTAAAAGAATGACATGAAGCAGTAGCACATAGAACACCTCAGTGAGGACCTCATACGTCCCAGGATTACCAGGGGGTTAAACAAGAAGTAAATGGGGAATCTCAACCAACGTTTATTTTCCTAGTCAATCTACAGTCTAACCACATTTTCCTGGTCAATCTACCACACATATGGTGTTGTGTCATCATCTTGTGTACGACATCTCCATGCAAAGCACCCGGTCGAAGGAAAAGGCAGGCAGACACATTAAACCAACACTCCAACATTTGGCAGAAGAAAAACTCGTCGAGTGCGTACATTTTCATACTGGCTCCCCCAGGAATCAAACCCATAACTGTGGCTCACCAAGGACCACGCTCTAATCAAGTTAGCTATACGACTTAAAATGAATATTGAGTAATGGAACCTTAATCACAGGCTACATTTGAGTAGAAATTGTGTGTGTGTGCGCGTGTGTGTTTATGTGTTTAAATCCGGCTCCTAATCATTACCGCAATTACTGACATTTCCACAACTACCAGTAGTCATCATTATTATTTTTATTATTAAGACTAATAAATAATGGTTCCTTTGGACTAATGTAATATCACATCATCTCAGTGAGCTTTATAAGCATATTTGATTTTCTTAGAACATGCTTACTTAGAATGCCTATATTTTTCAAGCCTAAGAACATTATATTTCGTTTTATTTCTCTCAGCCACAGTTCAACAACAGAAGCTCGAGGTTTATAAAAAATGCTATAATAACGATATCCATATCAAAAATGCCTGTTAGTTAGCCTTAACTCTAGGAAGCCTTTCCTCTGAGTCCATTGCGGTTAATTAAGTAAAAATCATGTTACAAGAGAAGAAGAATGTTTGGATACATGCAAACATATTTAAGCTAGAAGCCACTGTTTAGTATTCTGTTTGTGATGGCAAAGGCATTGACTTCCTTTTTTAAATCAAACATTTACTATAGCACTGTCCTGAAAATCTTCAGTAATTAGTTGCCATGGCTAACGTTAGCCACAGTAATTCCCTAGCTGTATACTGCAGGATATGGCATGACCCCTTCTTGATTGATTAACACTGTAGACTGTAAAACAGTTCCAAACAGTAATTGCGCCAATAATACCAAGTATTTCCCATGTGGGTTGCTATGCTACTGCCCGGGAGGGGACAAAAAGTTGTCATTCGTTATCTAGCCACAGTGACATGTCACAAACGGTTCCGGCCCCAGTTGTAGATAAACTCGGTCAGATGCACAAGCCTATTGTTTTGCATCCCCAGGATTGCATTGCATCCAAGCGTCACACCAGACAGATCAATATTAGAAGCCATTGCTCCCTTGCCCATTGAAGCAAACATTACAGGGGAATAGGATGCCATTCGGGATGAAGTCAGTGACAATCGGCGGGACTCAACTGTGGCCCAGAATGTGCCCAATCTTCACAAACCTAGTGAAGCCGGAACTGTCCAGTCCCTACCAGCCTTCCAGGCACCAGCAGAACAAGAGCCACACAATTCCCTACCCACTCTCAAATCATGACATGTATTTCCCTCACATTAGGGGATATCTACAACGGCAGTTCCTCTCTTCTGCATTTCGCAACACACAACAGAGAGAAAACACAAAGCCCACTGGTACGGGAGAAAGTATTGGAAATAGATCAGATTGAGAGATTTGCTTAATTTGTGTAAGCCCCTTACTCACAGCTTTAATACTAACCATGTAACAGAACCCAACGCAGAGGTAGCACCCGGGCTAATCCCCCCCTGGGGGAAGCTGGGCAATAGCTCACCCTCGCTGTAACTAAAACCTGACCCCACCAAATAGGCTAAAGCAGCACCAACAGTAATAGGTGCATCCTGCTCATCTAACACTCGAAATCCCCTAATCTGTTTACCCTTTCACACCACACTCAATTTACCACCCAGACCGAACGGGCCGTCTAGAGTAGGCCGATTTCAGGTGAGCAGGCGGGACCAACACACACACACACACACACACACACACACACACACACACACACACACACACACACACACACACA
>JACXGJ010008133.1:0-26603 GCA_016801105.1 Esox niger | reverse complement strand
TTTGTCACACCGAATAATTTCAGAACTTAATACAAAATGTAATACAAAGCAAAGAGAACTTGAGTAAACATAATTTTGTGTACAAATTATACATACTCTATTGGGTCTGGCAGTAATCATGCCTGGGTGTACAGTATCTGCTCAAATGTAATCCAATGATCAATTGCATTTAGTTAGTTGGCTGATTAAGTAACTAAGGTGGCAACCACTTTTCACACAAGACCAGTTGTTGTTGGTGGATAACTTTCTTCCTTCAAAAATTAATTTATAAATTAAACACTGAATTCTTTGTTTAGCTGGTTTCTCTTTGTCATATGATACCTTTTGAATGAAGATCCAGCTTGATAAATATGTAATAATAGAGATTTTTTTTACTGTACTCAATATACATACTGAATTTACTGTACATGTGTACATAGAGTGCAATAAATAAGACTTCTCAAATATCCTAAAGATTGTGTTGTGTCAAGATAAGCCTTTAAGGGGTGTGTTTTACTTGTTTTGTATTTCAGACTGGTTTGAATAGGTAAGTTCCAAAACATTTCATGTTTCAAGTTTCAAGAATTAGTTGTCATATCAACAGGATACACTTAGTATGGACAATTGAATGGGACACTAACATGCCTGTTCCCTGACATATGAGTAACGACATTTGCGTCCACATTTGGGTAACTTATCAGTAGGGCCTACTTCTAATGCAGAGTGACTTACTCTGCATTAGAAGTTGAGCCACCCCTTTTTTCTAGCAAACATAGACAAAATTGGTCATCTGACAATAGATTTTTGAAGAGTCATCCACTTTATTCTCTCTGTGTTGGAGAGAAGCGCATGGAAACAGTTTTTTGCCATTCAAAGTGATTTTTTTATGTTCAAGGTGTTTGAAAAAATCTCACACCTGTTAGTGCTTCAGGAAGTTACAACATAAGGCTGTCCTGTGTGATGGCAATTCCATCGATTAGAACTCTTACTAAGGAAGGTAAAACAGAGACACAAATACTCTTAAACACAATTACAGTTTATTATAGAATATTTGCTAAGAGAGACAGAAAGACACTAACACAGAACAGTTCAGAAAATCTCCTTTTTGTATAGGTAAGAAAGTGTTACAACATCTCACAAAATAACTGACTATTTCATCAATACATGTTAATCTGGTCTATTCCTCTTATCAGTTTCTCTCTTTGCCCAAAATTCACCTGCATTTGACAAATACTCCTTAAGTTTAATTATCCACCCATGTCTTGTCCCTCTCTTTATTACGACAACAAGAACACATCTTGAATTTTTCCATCTTGGCTAAATACAGGTTTGGTACCTTTCTAATTAGCCCAATACTAAACCAGTCATTCTTGACTCCCCTATACATCTGTAGGTACTATAATATCAGTTCAACAAATGTCTATAACAACTGTTAGCATTTCTTTAGCTGCTGGATGATACAAGTTTTTAAAAGGTTGTTAATGGTAGCGATGGGGTAATTTGAGACGAAAGGGTAGGTGTAAGTTGAGCCAATGACCTCCCTGTACCATCGACCCATGACATGAGTGCTGATTCCTAATCAACAGATTTAGACCCAGAGGATTCATTAAACAGGATCATGAATTGTGAACACTCACCCATAAGAGATGCAATGGGTCCTCCTGCCCATTTGGGTTATGTGCCCCAGAAGACATATTTCCCTTCCCTAAAGCCACAGCAACAAAACATAGAATGGAAAGGAAGAACGTAAAAAACTAATATCTTGACCAACGTACCAGAAATCTAAAGCTGGAGAAGGCGCACAATAACATGAAAGAATAAATAAAAGGAGAGAAAAAATACTTTCTATCATTTCAGTGAATTAGTTAGAAAATCGGATATTGTGACAGCGCTATTGAAGACATTACTGTCATGCCCTTGTAACTAATACACCAAGGACGCAAAAGTAGATGGAACAATGTGCGGTACCCACACTATAATGGAGCAACCCAGGGATTAGGCAACAGTCACAGAGGCTGGCACAGGTCGGTACACGGAAAGGCTGGACGGCAGTGAAGAGGTACCCAACAGTGGATGGAGAGTCCGGGGCCAAAAATGTGTCTAGCAGTTCAAAAAGGCTGGTAAAGGTAAAAGCACAGGCAAAGATTAGGAAAAGAGGGTTGGTCAAAACACGGTCATGGTAAAATAATTAAAAACCACTGTTTACAAAAATTAGAGAACAAGGCTCAGAATGCATTCGTTACACAACAGCAATACCTCACAAAGAACTAGGGAAACTGGGTAAACTAAATGGGAAGTGTTAATGGGGAACATGTGTCGGTACTCAGGTGATTGTGATCTGAGATGGGAGTTCCTTTCAAGAGAGGCTGGTTGTGTGTAGGTATGATGAGGAACTGTAGGCACGGGGTGTGATTGAGCTGGTTAAGGACAATTGTTGCCAGAAGGTCTAACCGCCTTCACTTTCACGCTACCTCAAGTAAAAATTGTCTCAATTCACTGCACTCTTCCCTAATAGTAAATAACTTAGATATTTCAGATACTAATAAATGGTTTCAGATGTTTCGATGTTTGTCATTGAGTAGGTACTGGCTTGCTTTTCTCTAAAGCCAGGAAAGCTACTCCAAGTGTTTGCCTAGGATCTTTGCACCTGAACATTTCCTCCTCACATGAATAACTAACAGGCCTGCTTTGAAGTGGTTTGGAACATTTATTTGCACTACAGTATAAAGGTTAAATAGAAAACAGCTGCAGGACTGCATGATGCTATGAGTCAGCATAGACCAAAATCAATAATTATTCCAGCACCATGTTGAATACATGAACCCAGCAGGTTGTGCTGGATAGAAAAAGCCTTCCTGCTTGATAGCAGATGGGTGTACCTAATAAAGTGGCCTCTGAATGCGAGTACAGAGTAGGAAGGTGCTTAGCAGTAAGAGTAAACATGTAGCAGATCATACATTTTGTATTTGAATATGTGATGAAATTCCCATGTTTGACAGTTTCGCAATTTTTTTTAAAAGACTGACAAACAACGCAAGTGTTGACCATGTAAGACTTGACCAAGTCAAGTTTCTTGGTATATAGTGAGAAGAGATGGTCTGAAACAAACCCTAACAAGGTCAATTGGTTAACTAGTTTGCTACCTAATATGATTGTCATGAAAATTATCATGAGGATTTGAGGATTACCCTTTTGAAGTTGACTGTCAGTTTGACTTAGATACATAACCTATTATCTAACCATGAATAATCTAAGTTGAATAGCTACCACTGACATCACCATGGCATAGTAGGATGGTGCACTTTCAGGTCCATGGAGATACAAATGTCTCTTCTGGGAGAAATACAGGGTATATAGCGGTGGAAAGAGTTGAGCTGGTACCATGCCTTGGAAAAGGACCATTAGTGAGGGGTTGGCCAAGCCTGCCATGAGGAAAGCAGACAATGATAGTCAAAGGATGTGGAGAGAGGAGTGTAGGGTCAGGTCAAAGAGGAAGGATCAGTAGAAAAAAGGTAGAAAGATGGGAGATTACAGGACAGAGATGTAAAGAGTATTAGTGTCAAAATTGTGAGGAAGCATCACCACCTGAGTAGTTGCTAGGGCTTTTTTACATGACTCTATATTTTCGAAAGACATCAAAGATGACTCGAGAAGCTAGATTAATTTGTTGTAGACGCCACAAGCAACAAGAGACAGAATAGTGATCATAGACTTGATAGGGTTCTACAGTATTTAACAAACAGTATAGAGTGAATGACAAGGTTAACTGCATGAGCTGCAGTGGTGAGGGAATGTTTGAGATTAAAAGAGGAAAGGAGAAGAAGTGGAAAGAAATTCATTACACAAGATGTAAAGAGATGAAACCAAGGAAGACAGTGCGAGCGTCGTCCAGTAATATGAGAATGGAGCCATTGTCAGGAAATTAGCTTATCAAGGTGTTTAGCCTATTAAGGATGCCTATTAATGGCACCTGGTCAACAGATGAAAACAATGTTAAGCTTTAATGGACAAGTGACAATGGAACCATTAACCAAACATTGAAAAAATTCCTATCCCCTTGGATCCTATTTTATCACCCAACAGTGAGCTAGCAACAAGTTATTAACGGGAAGAGGTTTACATTTTAAAGTAAATGGCTTTACCTAGCAAAATACAATAATTGAAAACCATGTATTAAGACAAACATATCCTTACATTTCAAACCTGAGGAGAGTCCTCTAGGTAAAGACAGAACACAAATAATGCAGGAAATAAACTAAAATAAATAATAGTTACAAGAATGTTATAGCCGCTATTGCATGACCCCTGTTTCCAGCAGCTCCCAGTCTTTTCATAGATGGGTTATTTCTCTGTTGTGTTTGAAGTATGACACAAGCTCCTTTGCTGTACTCAGGTTGCTTGCCTCTGTGTTGCGGGGTTTCTCCATTTTGGATGAGGTTCTGTCAGAGGAAGACTCTCCAGAAACAAAAACAGAGAAAATCCTATACCATTTTCAAATTAAAAGTCAAAATTTACATTTCTTAGCGTTTATGTAGGTTTCAGTATATTAACCCTGCTGGAGAACTGAACAATCTAGGCTACCCTCTGCGCATTGACAGATTGATTTTATAAAATCAAGCCTGAGTTTACAATGCATCACTGCCTCTAAATATGAACTTTACAGATATGAAGCAAGAAAAATAATTAAATATGTAAAATACAAGAAATATAGCAACATTATCCAATGGGTATGCAAAGTCAGCACCCCCTTTCAAAATATTCTCCCATTTGTTGCCTGACAGCCTGTGAAGAAAACACCTTCTATAACCACTGTATGTATTTGTTAATATATTTTTATTTGTTACGGCATTGCTTTTCTAGTTCTATTTTGACCGTTTTTGCCATGCCTGAATTGGCACAAAAACATGTAATCACTTTTTTGTTGCTTGATATTAAGAGAAGGGTTGCCAAATAAATACTCCTATTTAATGTCTATTTAAAGATCCTGGCCCCTGAGCGGCTTTGGGTCCAGGCCCACCCCTGAGAAGAGCCCTTGTGAGAATGTTCACCAGGACCAAGAGAACAGAGCACATCACTGTGGTTCTTAAATATTTGCACTGACTTTCAGTCAGTTATAGAATACATTTAAAAGTGGTGCTTTTAGTGTATGGTGTATAGTGTACTGAATGGATGAAAAATATAAACCAAGGCTCATAAGATCCATAAACTCAGGACAGCTAGTAGAGCCCAAAGTTCAATCTAAACATGGTCAAGCGGTGTTTAGCAGTTATGCTGTACACAACTGGAATCAACTATCAGAAGATCTTAGACGTGCCCCAAACTTATACATTTTTAAATCCAGGCTAGACACACTTCTCTTTTCAATCGCCTATGACTAAACTTTATTTTGTTATTATATTTCTCTTTTAACAATCCTTTCTGTAATGCTTGTTCTAGTGATATTAGAGGAATAGCCTCTCTGTAAATGTAACAATCTGCAGATAATGCAAGTTCTTGAGCTGTTTAGACATCGATGTAGGGTATTATCTCAGAAAAGGACTGATGAGTTTATCCAAGCGCTGGAGCATGAGGACTGAGATACTGGGGTTGTTCAATAAACAGTTATAGTAACAAATTCACTGAGGATGAATATAAAATGCATGTACAGCCATGGCCATAATGTCCCCCTGAAGAGAGCCGAATAAGACATCAATGCAAAGATTATCTCATAAATGGACTGACAGGTACATCTCAGCGCTGGAATGCGAGGATTGAGATACCAGGGTATTGAAGTTCATGTACAGTCCCCCTGGAAACAGCTGAGTTAGATAATTGTAACAATATGTTTGTTCCAAAAAAAGGAAACCACTTGCTATATAATTTGAACAAATTAATTATAATTACCTCATGCCAGAGGGTAATATAACCAAGTAGGACTACCATAACCCAGCACTGGAATTATTGTGCACTGGAGTGACTGTCCTGTCTGCATTTGATCGATCTCTTTTCGGATTTGTGAAGTCTGGCTTCATCAGCTATAATCCACTGCTAACAAATTCAGTTCTCATCCTGTAAGACAGGAAGGATGGCTAGTCGGAAGGATCTACTGATGCAACCTTGTTGCGCTAGCCTGCTGCATCAGCAGAAGGGCCAGGTGTGGTTCCAAAAGGCCTTTTCAATGTAACAACTATGTACAGTTGGTCAATGTTTGTTACTGTACTTCCTTACCAGGTCATATGAGGAGAAAAATTGTCACGTTAGAGACATTACATCCATTACACCCATTACAGACATTTGTAATGTCTAACATCACACATGCTGATAGTAAAATCGTCGAGCTAATATTATATACGTTATTATTGGAACTGAACTTTCATCGCAAGAACGGCTTTGGAAGTTCTGGTCATAACCTTGACAAGGTGATATTACTTACAGTAAAGGGCTTGCTAAGGACGATGGCCAGATTTTATTATATGTCATGCAATAAAATGCAAATTAATTATTAAAAAATCATATAATTTGACTTTATTGATTTTTGTTTTAGATTCCGTCTCTTACAGTTGAAGTGTATCTATGATACAAATGACAGACCTTTACATGCTTTGTAAGTAGGAAAACCTGCTAAATCAGCAGTGT
Organism: Esox niger; assembly: GCA_016801105.1. Classification (NCBI taxonomy): domain Eukaryota; kingdom Metazoa; phylum Chordata; class Actinopteri; order Esociformes; family Esocidae; genus Esox; species Esox niger. The sequence goes on along the minus strand of JACXGJ010008133.1, from coordinate 20,009 downwards.
ATCAAATACTTGTTCTCCCCACTGTACATGTCTACCGTGGGACCAGATTGCTACTGTCTCTGCACGCACAACCATACACCTTCAGTTGCCTTGATTGCACATTTAGAATGCCATTTAGAATTGCCATTTGCACCCGCACAACAAACTATCCAACTTGGAACACACTATACTTAATACTTTTCTGTCCTCCTCTATTAACCTTAATTGTACATTTAATATTGCCATTTGTACAGCATTTGCCTTCTTTGAACATCTATACATTCCACTTGTAATACACGTACACTTCATACTTTTACATTTTCTGCTCTCTTCTATTTGCACATCTGGTTAGATGCTAAACGCATTTTGTTGTACTTTACTTTTAATTGTTCAATGACAATGAAGTTTAATCTAATCTGACATAGAAGCAAATCACAGGGTGTGACTGGCCATAATAAATATGTAATGTATTAATACCTTAATAGAAATATTTCAACACACATCCACAAGTGTTAAACAACTATTAATCTTATTCACAGTTTAATGGATTACCTCAAAAAGTTAATTAGTTACCAAACAAAGTTGTGGGATATGAAAACCTGGATTTCTGTTAACTTGTTACTTCAGGGTTTAATAAGTTGCACAGTAAGCACATAGAGACATTGATTGTATTGAGTTATAGGCAGCCATTGGCTGCACCCAAGTGCAATACAATATGTATTTTACATACCTTACGGTGTCTTAAAAACATATGAAGTGCATGGTATGAGGAAGTGCTATGGGATACTACAATAAACTCCCTTTCCAGTAAAATGTGATGTAATGCTCCTTCATTAAAGCAATATAGAATGTGATGTAATTCTGTTTATTAAAGCAGTATAACATAATCTAATCATTAACTTTTCTCCGTTTTTCTCATTTTCAGTATTTTAGATATTTTTTATCTATGATATTTAGAGTTTTTGTGTGTAAATTAAGACAGAATAAGTCATATTTTATGTGATTTCATTTCAGACAGTAATGCAACAAAAGGTGAACATTGTGAAAGGGAGTGGTGACTGTGATTGTCTATAATGTAAAAGTAAGTACAGAACAATTCATAAGATTATTGTATCTGTAACAAAACTAGCCTTTCTTCTCATCAAATAATAACATTGTCGCAATTAGTTTTTATTTACCGGACGGAATCTTTCACCCGAACGTAGGTTTGCAGTTCCGTGATCTCATCTCTGCTTTTTGCAGATGATGTGGTCCTGACCTCCAGCACTCACTGGACCGGTTCGCAGCCGAGTGCGAGGCGGTTGGGACGAGGATTTGTACCTCTAAATCTGAGGCCATAGTTCTCAGCTGGAAACCTGCTGGAGAATCGGAGTAGGGGGGGGCGGTATTGCAATCGCTTGCATTTCGCTTTATCGCACCGTTATGACGAATAGAGAGCTGAGCCGGGAAGCAAAGCTCTCGAAACAACGGGCAAATTTCTTTCCTACCCTCAACTGTGGTTATGAAGGCTGGGTCCTGACCGAAAGAATTAGATCGCGGGTAAAAGCGGCTGAAATGAGTTTTCTCAGAAGGGTGGCTGGCGTCTCCATTAAAAATAGGCTGAGAAGCTCAGTAATCCGTGAGAAACTCAGAGTAGAGCCGATGCTCCTTGTCAATGAAAGGAGCAAATAGAGGTGGGTCGGGAATCTGGTAAGGATGCCCCAGGACGTCTCCTTAGGGAGGTGTTCCAGGCACGTCCAGCTAGGAGACCTAGGGGTAGGCCCAGGACTAGATTATATTTCTACACTGGCCTGGGAAAGCCTCGGGATCCCCCAGTCAAAGCAGAAAAATGTAGTTTGAAAAAGGGACGTTTGAGGTCCCCTTATGGGGCTGCCGCCCCCGTGACCCGATACCGGATAAGCAGATTAAGATGAGATGAGGAATTTTTCTATGCAGAAATACTCCCCGAAGAAAATGTTTGTTTAATCAAATATCGGTAAGGTATTTATGCATTTTCTCCAGTAAAGATGCTCCATGATAATCTTAGAGTAATGGAAAATGCAGAGTTTTGAACCTTGACTCTTCTGTTTTGTACACTGACAATATGATATGCCTGCTGAAACGTCAGAACCCTCCACCCACCCAGTGTGTACATGTACACACACACACGCACTCACTGAAGCACTCACGCGCACACCTAAGCACGCAAACTTACTGAAACCTGAATCACGTGGTATATTCAAACGTTTGCGCATGCAGGGAAGGTATTTAAGAGACGTCCAAATTAGAAAAGGTCTTATAATGTACAACTTTCAATACACAGAAAACATCCTCTGGATACCAAGACCCAAGGAAGACGCACAGATCTTTTATAACGACTCTCCAAGCCAGCTGTAATATTTGATCCACAGAACGTCTTACCTTCACTCCAATATGAAGTACGAGGTTTTAGGACTCTTCACACTGGCCCTGATGGGCTCCACCATGGCCATGGTAATTGAATAAATTACACTCTTATGGTTAGGGTATGATAATGTCACATTTGTCATTGCAGAAGAATATTTAATTAAGTTGTTTTTATTAATGATTAGCATTTTTAGATGATTTAGGCCACTCAAACGTAATGTAATGTGTAAAGTATGCGCTCTATAAATGTTTCAAAATAGTAAATCAAATAAAAATAATACATTTATTATTTTATACTTTTTTAAATAGATTTATATTTTTACAAATTAAAGGATTTGCTACAGAATTGTAGTTGGTGGTGTTAAGTTCAGCAGGATTTGAATTTCATTTTTTTTTAATGAAAAAAAAATGTAGCATACAAACCTCAAGAAATGTTTCTGTTGGACAATAAGGCTTTGTATGGCTCTCAAATTTAAATGGACCAAGTGTGTAATAGTCAGCAATTTCCCTACCGTAGACCTGTAAAACAGCATAGGACATGCTATGACTTTTTTGGAAAGGAAAGAATAAGGCGCAGTGCTCTCTTAATTCTTTCCAGCACTTAATTTGTTTTTGTGTCAGGTTTGCCACACAAAATCTTACTGACTAACAGCAAATATTATCAGCTGATAAATCTAGTACTTTTGAGGGGCATCATGCAGTGGCTGACATAAATTCATATTGCAATACAGACAACCTTGCATCTAAGTGTAAAAAGATAAAATGAGTAGTGTCAAAGTGGTACAGGTTGACAACCTATTAATCTAGTAACATAGTATTCCAGTAAGTTACATTTTGTTTCAAGTGGAAACAGCTATTGTCTCAATGTATTTTCCAGACATTAAAAGTATATCAGTGGAATGATGAAAGTACATCTTATTACATATGTTTTTAAGATCCAGCTAAATACAGCTCTGGAAAAAAATAAGAGACCACTTCACCTTTTTCTTTCCTTTCCAAAAAAGTTGAAAAGGAAAGTTTTGAGTGAGCATCCGAAGTGTTCAGTTTGCAGTGGTCTCTTTTTATTCCAGAGTTGTACTTTGTTAAATTCAAGCACTGAATTTTTTCTCCTTTTATCCATGAAATAATAAAAATAATAGTTGAAAAATCCGTTGTTAGATAGTTTGATCTACACAAGTTGTGTTAGGTTTATCTCGAAATTAGACTTATCTTGAGGTCTGAAAGAATTGGCTAAATGTACTTTTATGAGTGAAATCACATTTTAAATGTGCATTTTGTTCCCATGATCATCCTCTACACTTCCTTTAATAGGGACCTAACCTTGTTTCTGAAAATCACAAACAAATACAATCACAATAGACAGATGGTTTGTTAAGGGGTATGTATGCCTCTCTTTATTTAAATCCTTTTGAATCCATTGTCAGTCATATTTTGCCTTCTGAACCAGTGACCGGTTGGCAAGGTGGGACTCTTCAGTCGGAAAGAAGTTGGATGATCATGCGACCAAAGAGGTCCTTTAAGAGATAGTAATGATCCAAATTGACAAAATTGTTTCTTCTGCCATTCTCTGAAATCAGAATTCTACTGCTTCAACAAACCAAACTGATGGTATGACAACCATGTCTACTGTTAATTCATCCACCGATACTCCTACAACTGCTACAGTTCCTCCTACAGCCACTGTTTTTACATCCACACCTTCAAACAGTTCCACTACTCACACAGCGGCTATGACAACAGTACACACCACAGCAAGCGGCGCCTCAGGAACCAGGGCGTCTCTGTTGTGTTCTGTGCTATCTCTTTTCCTCTACTCGTTAGGGTAAAAAGGGCTGTTCATCTTTCAGCCTGTAGTGGTTATTGCTCAGGCTAATACTAAGACAGACTGTCTGTGAATAAACCCCCCCGGCCATTGAGCAAATATGAGTATGGATTTATTTACTCATAACTGGAGCACCAGCCATTGATGATTTATGTTAGAGGCGAAGCTTTATATATTGGTATGTTATAAGAGGAGAATGTTTTATAATTAAAGCTTGTTTTAAACAGTCTGAAACGGGTCATTTTCTCCGCGCAAATAGATACTTATTGTGCCTTAAACATTTTTGGTTGTGGGAAACTTCCTCCATTTTCCTAATATAACATATATTTAATGTCTAGACGTTGTTAATTGTAAGTATGTATGGGAGCAATGGGCTGATTGTCTTCCAGGTTGGTTCTAACAGTGCTGCTAATCCCAAGCAGTACAATCAAATCTGTAAATTCTTCAAAATTATTAATCCACCTGTTCAATTCATGTCAGCATGACAAAACAATGAGATCAAAGGAATGTATCTGTTAAAATTGATTCTTTATTAATGTTTATGGGAGTATACATAAACAATTATGTATGATTGTTGAAAAGGGCTAAAGGAGAGATACACTAACTCTGGTATCCCCTACACTTCCAACAATAGTAGAGCAGTATACTAGAATGTGTGATTTTACTTAAAAATATGTTACACAAATGATGCGCATTGGCAATATATATTTTTTGATGATGTCTCATATTACTATGTATGATCAATAAAGAGCAATACACTGTTAATAAGAAAACACATTTTGAGCAATAAGGTGTTAGCAGAGCTTGTGAACAGTATGCATTAATCTAGTCTTCAGATCGACAGATAGAAAGCAGTGCTTGCAGATGAACTCCTTTGAATTGTCTCTGTTGAAATAGAACAAAGGAAATACTTCAAAAAAAGTTTTTTTCTTTTCAAAAATGTTATTGATACTGAATCATTTCGATACATTTTTTCATTGTTATGTATTTCCACTGTATTTCTCAAAGGCAATAAAAGTACTTTTTTCTACTGTAAGGGTTTTTGTCTAACCTTTTATAATCAGCAACAAAACTCCTTACATAGGGGACATTGACAGTGTGCTGTATTGGCATGCAGATACGTGTGTGTATATGTGGGTTTACAAATATGCATTATATTTACTGGATAGCTGTACATGTACATAGAGTTTGTGTGTTTGTGTGTGTTCATCTAACCTGTAATGCTGTGTAGAGTGTGTTGCCTGTCTGTTTAAGATAAGCCACTCTCACACAAAGCAGATCCTCCTCGCTGTGGGACACCATTACGCCCTGGAAAATGTCTGTCTATAAAGGGAAAACAAACAAGTTTTAAACACACTGTAAATACTTATAAATGTCACATGCTGTTTTATTGGTGTCATTTGCTGACCTCACAGTTCAGAAGTTGAACGCAATCATATCTGAAAATTCAACTACGGTGACGTGGCATCACTGAGTAATCTCCAGAACACATCACAATCACTCTTCTCAAAGCTAATGAGGGCTTGAGCCTGTCTGAAGCCCCACCTTACCAGGAAATAAAACCACAGGTCAGCCCTTATTCTGCGATTTTTCCGCTGACCGTCACACTGAGGGAATAATATCATGCTTTACTAGCATACATGTTCTTAATGTCTGCTAGTAAAGCATTATATTATTCCCTCAGTGGGGAAGTAGTTACTAAAGTATGTTATTGCTAAGGTTGTCAGCTTTTCCGTCCAAACATTGATTTGATCTGGTTAATGTACTGGTAATGAAACCAAGTTCAAATTGCTTTAGATACAGTTGTGCTCATAAGTTTGCATACCCTGGCAGAAATTGTGAAATTTTGGCATTGATTTAGAAAATATGACTAATCGTGCAATAAAACAGTCTACTAATTAAGGATAGTGTTGAAGCCATTTATTATCGGTTAGTTGTTTGGCTCCTTTTTAAGAACTGGAATGTTCAGGGATCTCTTGATACCAAGCCAAGGTCAGGTAGACCAAGAAATAGTTCAGCCAAAACTGCCAGAAGAAATGTTAGGGATACAAAGAAAAACCTACAGGTAACCTCAGGAGAAATACAGGCTGAGCTGTTTCAAGGAGAACAATACAACGACAATACGACACTTGAACTAAATGAGCTGCATTGTCGGATTGCCAGAAAGAAGCCTTTACTATGCCACAGCAACAAAAAAGGCTGGTTACAATATGCCCGACAACACCTTGACACACCTCACAGCTTCTGGCACACTATAATTTGGAGCGACAAGACCAAAATAGAGCTTTATTGTCACAACCATAAGCGCTATGTTTGGAGAGGGTTCAACAAGGCCTATAGTCAACAGAATATCTTCCCACTGTGAAGCATGGTGGTGGCTCATTGAGGTTTTGCGGGAGTGTGAGCTCTAAAGGCACAGGGAATCTTGTGAAAATTGATGGCAACAACAATAAGAAAATAAACATAAGAAATAAAAGTCATGTTTTGCCTGCTCACTCATGTTTTCTTTACAAATGGTACATTTCTCCAACGGTATGCAAACGTTTGAGCACTTTACAGTGGTGTTTCCTCACAAATGCTAGCAGCTTTTCTTTTGCCTATATAGTTCAGCTAACTGGTAAAGAGTAAGAAGCCAGCAAGAAATTATATTATTAGACTGAATGCTCATTGTAATGTCACCTACAAATAGGTAGGCCGAGGTGTGTTACTGTTTCAAAGTCCATGCACACTGTCCAGCCTCAAGTTTCTAAAGTGTTTATGAGTGTGGGAAGGGTTCTGTTTGAGTTATTTAAATAGCATATTTCCCCTGCATAGATTGCCTCCTGTCATTGTGCTTTTAATACAAGAAGACTATGGCACACATGTAGGTTGGTTGGATGGTTAAACTGCGGTCAGAGTAGCTTTTACCAAAGCTATTGGCTTGGTTCTGCTAATGATCTTCGTAAATAGGTAAGAAGACTGCATTAGTTACTTTGGTTAGCATTAGCCATGCTAATGTGTGCCAACATCAGATAACATGTAATACCAGGGTGATGGAGCGCTGCCAAAAGTCAGAGGCTCAGGCTCAGTCTTGGAAGGATTTGTGCCGGTTATTGCAAGGAATTACCATGGACAGTCACATCACGCAGGGGGTGGCAACAGATGCATTGCTAATGAGGTTTTAAGGGTGGTTTTCAAAGAAGACCAAAGATGAGTGGTCAGAACTGCACAGAATTTAGCACATTAACTACTTGCTAGGCCAGGTGTGGCGTTCTCGGCTAGATGTCAAATGGTTAGCGCTGCTGGAAAGAGATTAAAGAATAAGGAGAAATTCTCTGTGATGGAGGCTACAGGAGAGTGGGTATGGGGACAGAGTAAAAGACCTGCAAATCCCACAATAATAGCCCTCGGGAAGGTCATGGTAAATACATATTAAAGTACTAAGGAATCAGCGTGGGGTTTTAGGGGAAAACATGTTAGGAAAATACACTCTGGTTCCACTGCACAAATAGCCCATGGGCAACCAGGGGACCTTAAAGAATGTACACATGGGACCGTAGTAAAGAGATCAGCTGATGTCATTTTATGTGTAAGTACCATGTTAATGGTTTCCAAGGTTGGAAAATCATTTTAAAAACCAACTAGGGTAAAATGTTGAAAAACTGCATTTCGGTTTGATGGGCACTATTAGCACTGGTGTGCATTATGAAACAGAGGAATAGGCAAAAAGGAGAAAATATGTTCATAGAAAGTGATGCGTAATCCCCTTGAGACAAGGTTGCAACTATGGTGTACAGTAGTTTTATAAGAAAAAATATATTTTTTTAATAAACATATTGTCATTAGACAGACAATTGTGTATTGATAATCTTACAAGAGGGTAGGAGAATGACACCATAAACATCTTATATTCGTATCTAATTGCATTTATCATGTTTCTGATCTAAAAACCTAGATCTCTCTGCTTCAAGGAATGTTCAATTAAAATAAAGTTATTGTTCCAACACCTTTTCGGTGTTATCATATATGCATAACATTTCACATGAAGTTCTATGATTTTGCATCAGGTAACTGGGTTACAGGAATTAAAGGAACCTAGGAACCCTGGTTCTTGTAGTAACACATGATCAGGGATTCCCATTAAAGGATTCAACTGAGGGCTTTAGCCAAAGCTAATAGATCCTTCTTCACATCTACAGTGGAAGCTGATAAAAGTCAGGGAGCATGGGCTTGTAATTCTGGGGATGCCAGCCAGATGCTAAGTCCTTGTTTGATTGGACCCAGATAACATCCCATAGCTGCAGAAGTGTTTTGTTAGTGAATTACTTTAGCATTCCTCAGACTCCATTAGACCATAGATAATCATCTGTTTGGAGGGATAGGACAGCATTGATTGAGGATCAGTTTGACGGTCCGACAATGTAGAAGCTTTAACAGACACTAAATCCCATTGCTACTGTTCAGTCAGAAATTGTGTTCTCTACACGCGGGGCTCTACACACATAAATACATTCAGATATGGTGCCAATATATCTCTTTGTAATATGATTTTGGACATTTTAACGTTTCTAAATAACCTATTGGATCATTGCTCTTAATTTTGTACATATAAATATATCTGGCTGGGGATGAATGTCAACGACGTACGCGCCTCTAGCCTACTGGGCCCACTCGGTCACTCACAAAGCAAACCTGTCGCCGATATGCTATTAAGTCCTGAATCAGAGGGCCAAGCCCGATCATATCACCTCAAAAGGTGATTCTCCTGACATTGGCCTTAAAGTGCATGATCGTCCACTGTGTTAAAGAGATTATTTGTGTCCCCATAATGACCTGTTCCTCATTCCAAACTTCTAGGAATGGGTATTACAAAACATTGGGCAGATAGACTGACTGGTCAAAGCTTACCTTCTTGGTGTCCAGTCTTTGAGCCAGGTATAGGTGCGGTTTCTGTATATAATGCACTATAATCAGAGAGAAAGGTTGGGACATTTTGGGTAGGTGTCAATGCAGTTACTAGCAGACCTACTGTATACTTTATTGCATAAACACAGTTCTCTGCAGCTTTTGGGCTTGTAACTGTGTTTCATTGGACAATTGCACTTGTAATGATTTATACAGGATATAACTACACACTGGGATGCCCTGGCTTTCTCCAAAACAATTCCCATTTTATCTTCACATTTCCTATTATTAGCCAGGTATTGTAATTTTACGCAAAAAAAACAACATGTCTTAAAATGGAACACACAGGTGTTAAAATGGAACAGCCCATTAGGTCTTTGTCTGAAATGCCAGATGATCAATCCACCCCTCCACAAAAACACATGTCGTGGATGCATCTTCATACAATTTGGTCCACCCTTTTTTCTTTGGTACTCAGTTTGCCTCAAAGATTCTCAGATAGTGGAAGATTGTAAATTGCTCTCCCACCTCCCACCAACCATCTTTTTATTCAAACAGATTGGAAGCAAGAACCAATGTGCTCGGAGCAGAGCACTGGCCAATAATCAAAATGATTTTGCAGCTCCACAACCCACCAGAAGTCACAGGAGAAAGACGTGGCATGGCACTCCTGTTTGATTATCCCTTTCCTATTTTATCTGGTCTTCAGGAACTCTCGGGAGGCTCAAGGTGCACAAACAAATCCCATTACCTAATGTTTGCAGCCCAAGCTTCAGATCTCCAGAGAACGCCTTCTCTATTGCTTCATCGACTGTCTCATGCTTCTCACTCTCCAAATTGTCAAACACTACAACCAAAACACAACAACATTTCAAAAAGTAGACATTTCACTCACGCACACGTACATATGCACACAGGCACCCCAAAACACACACACACAGACAAACACACCCACACCTTGGTTAAGATGATTAGAGTCTCTGCTAGTCAGAACAGTGATCCATGGACCAGGATCAGCCTTCGCCTTATCGATAGCTTCAGAAAGAACCTGCTCGGTAACATTTAAATACAGTTAAACAGCTCCATTTAGGCACTGCCTGTTTAATCAAATATATAGCTACGACATCATACTATACACATACCTCAGTGTCTGTTTGTACCTCTCCTACTATTTCCTTCTTCTGTTGAGTATGATCAGGTACAGAGACAGAGTGGAAGGCACAAGAACAGTGAACTGCTTGAAAGTGGCAGGATTAACAGTCATTCAGCCCACAACCATCCATTGATCAATGTAACATACTAGGAAGATGTTCTGAGGGGGGCTCCAGTGTGTGACAAAACAGAATTTCAGTCTGGAAGAGAAAGGTTTACCTTCAGTAAGGCCACAAGCAGTTTGGCAAAGTGTCCAGTCGTCTTACCCTTGAGGTCCTCCTCTAGGTCCTTTTTATAGTCTAAAAACCCACCAAAGAAGTATATTTTAGAAGGGTCTTGATTAATCACAGTGGATATATCTCTGAACTAACCTCTGTTTGTGTTCACAAACCTTCACATTCTCTACCTACGTAAAACCAGTCAGATATATAATAGCTTTGAGAATAATAGCTTTTAGAGTGCCTCTATCAGCTTTTGACAACTCTTTTGGGTAGTTTCTCCAATTCTTCCTTGCAGATCCTTTCAGCCACTCTCTGGGCTTTGACTGGGACACTCAAAGACATAAAACATTCCTCTTAAGGTTACTTCAGCATTGTCTTGGCTCTGAACTTTGTGTTATTGATGTGCTGAAAAAATGACTTTGCCCAGTCTCAGTTCCTTTACACTATGGATAAAGTTTTCTTTAAGGACCTCTTTATATTTGGTTTCATTGTTCCACCTCTAAATCCTGAACACTCCCACTCCCTGCTGCTGATAAGCATCGCCCTAGCATGATGCTACCACCATATTTGTCACTACACCATAAAGTCTTGATTGAATGAATGACGTAGGGATGATTGTCCTTATGGCAGGTTCTCCCATCTCCGCTGTGAAACTCTGAAGCGCTGTAATAATGTCCATAATGTTCTAGGTCACCTCCGTAGCCAAGGCCATTCTTGCCTAGTTACTTAGATTGGCTGGATGGCCATCTCTAGGAAGAGTCTTGGGGGTTCCAAATATCTTTCATTTCACAATGTTTATGACATGCCCCAGATGGATGTCTCGACAAAATGGATGATCACAGAATGCATCTGAGCTCATTTTGGAGTGTCATGGCAATGGGTCTGAATACTTACACACAAGAGATATAAAAAATCTCATTATTTAAACATAAAAACTATGTGGACCCCCAGAATACCCTTGACCCCTGGTTGACTCTCCCTGTAACAGATCATGATATAATGTGATTATATTATTAATAACTGTCATAGTTACAATAAAACATGTGCAACCCACCTTGCTTGTAGATAGCAGAGATTTTTGAAAGCTGTTGGGGTGACCTTGTGCACAGTATTTCTAGCAAGCCCTCCTTATCTGTACCAATGCCCTATAGAAAAATAAATACAAATATACAGCACCGGAAAAAATTAGGAGACCACTGCACATTTTTGCAGTTTTGAATGAAGAACAGAAGCGTTCAATTTGCAGTGGTCTCTTACTTTTAACCCTTTGGTTTCTCACACAAAATCTTTATAACTTTTTTGGAATGGAAAGAAAAAGGTGCAGTGGTCTATACATTTTTTTCCAGAGCTGTATGACTTTTTCATTTCAATTACTGGCAATATCTATAGATTTCCATCCCTCCCCTTGAGACCCACAACTTCCCGACTAACCCTCACCTCCATGGCCTGGGTCAAGCGGTAAGCCTCGAACTGTAGTGGAGTCATGACCAGGGCTGACAATAAATCCGCCAGCTCTCCAGACACGGTCTCCTTCAGTCCAGAGATCAGCTCCTAGATCGAGGGAAAACAGCGGTAAAACTGACACGATCTAAGATTTTTTGAAAGTCCTCATCCATGGGTTGTGGTTAGGATTTGTGGTGAGCAGATGGGTTGTAGCGCTGTAGTTACTAAATACCTTGCCTTTCATGTATTTGAAGGTCTGAGCGATGATTTGTCTTTGTGCATTGTCACGGTTAGTCAGGATTTTTACCAAAGTCACCGCATCTGCGATGGATGTAAAGGCCGGTTTGATTAAAGCTAACAATACCGATGTAATACTTCAGATTTTTTTTTTCTCCTATTGCCAATGTGTACGTAATCTCAGATCTTGAAACATCCTTAAAAGGTATTGTTTGTTACTTGACGTTACATGGTTCCTCATTCTAATTGTTGCCTATGGGTAAGGACAAACTACATTCCATTACACCGTTTTCCGTTAACAGGACTACACATTTAAACACAGGCCTACAACTAATGAGCACATACTTTTTGAATACTTTGAATAAGTATTACCATTGCTCATAGACACTGTACCTTTTTGTTCCAGGGCAGCTTGAATGTCCCGAGTGTCCCTCTCAGCATTGAAGTTAACGAAGGGCCTAATCGTCCCCAGGGTTCCCCAGGACATCTCCTGTTTCAGGAGCGGAGAAGAGAGAGTGAGGGGAGACGGATACTTAGACAACTGGAGAGGGATTCATAGAACACAGAGAAACAGTATTGTTAATGGGGTGATAGAGGATAAGTCGGGGGGAAAGGAATCAATTGCAAAGGAGCAATGAGCACTGGGCAAGAGAATACAGTGAGCAAATGAGAATGGTGAGGGTTGGGTGGCTAACTAAACAGTTCTGGCCAAAATCATTGCTATGCCCACGGTCAATGTACAGATTGGAGCGGCTCCAACGCGATTTCTAGATGGCAAACACAATCAAACACATACCAATTGGTCCCAGATAACGATAGATCAGGCCAGTGCCAGAACACATCCGAATTAAAAGATATTTTGAAAATGTGTCTTTGGCTTTGACACTCAGATTGGTTTGTGAAGATCCAACTGTTGATGTATTTGTTTATTACAACATCGTATATATTCACTCAATTAAAATGACTGCAATGGTAAATTTGAGTGGTCAGGCAAGAGGGAGGGGAGGGCAGCAGTGAGACCTGCCTAGGGGCATTCTGCCTGGCTTTATTGAGTTTCACAGTCTTTACAAGTCACAGTCCAGTATTAGAAAACAGACAAACGCCCAAACTAGTCAAGAGAAAATAGGAGGGGGACAAGACAGGGTCATAAAACATTGATACAGCTAAGATGACGAGATGTAGACAGAAAAATTGCAGAGATCAAATGTTGAGGCTCACGAAGGGACATGTTCATAAGGCAAAACTCACGAGGGATGCATCCATGTTCATGGCTGAATTTCACCTGTAAAAGAGGAAACAGGGAAGCCATCATGCCTTCTACTTCACACCTCTCTGACACCACAGAGACATGGCGGCACTGTAAAAAAGTATATATTCATTCATGCCTGAAAGTATACATACTCTGTGCAATGAAGGAATGTCCCTGCTGAAAAGACAGATCTTATCACAAAAATATCATTCCGTCCCTCTCTGATGAAAACCTCTCATTTCCAAACCAGAATGTTTTTTAAGAAATGTTGAAATGAAGGTGGAATACTTTTACTTTAAACTGGAGTTAGGAACATTTGAGACATTCCCAAACGGGTGGTTCAAAGAAACTGTTTTTATTATTTCTTAAATCTTTATTGTGCTTTTAATAGCAGCTTACAACTTCCAATTCTAAATGGTTAGGTTGCCCAAATGTCGGAAAACAAAATTAGTTGCATATTACTGTCACTAATATACATACTTCTAGCTACAAAGCTTTCTCAAATATTGGACAAATATTAGTATTATATGTTCCTACCTGTGACAAAATTAGGTGTGTACAGCAAGAAAGGCAGTCGTCTGAATGAAAGATGAGCAAGCGGCTGAGTTACTGAAACCAACCACATTACATTGACATTTCTTCCCATCCTGCACCTGCCTTCCTGTCACTTACATTCCTCTGGAAGATCTTCTTTTTTTGGGGGGGAGGGGGGCAATGAATGCTGAGAACCTTTAGACTTAAGTTGATGCCAGTATTGCATCACACTAATGGCAGTGTGTGTAGATAACGAGTACATGTCTAACATTCCAAGACGAGGAGACATCTAGTCTATCAGCATGGTTTGGTCTAGACAACTCTTGCATGGATTGGACCAAAAATGTTGACTAATTAATAGAAGTCGATCTTACATATTGGATGGTGAATTTGTTTATAAATACTTTCTTTAAGCTATTTTGTAACAGATATTCATCTCTGTAGCACCCATGCAAATTTGTGATAACAAGCCAGATGATGCGTTAATTGTATGACCACAGTTCACCTCTAAACAGTGCCATGCAAACTGCCTAATGTCCTAGCAACCCAAATGAATTGAATGAACAACTACTGAGTTTGAACAATGACAATGTAACTCGAGCTAACGGCCAGCTGGCTTGGGTAGCAACTCAAGATTTGTGTCAGGACTATTTGTTTTTGGAAGGAAACTGCCTGGCTGACAGCTTATGCCCATAGAATCTTGAATAAATCATATTCAGAACAGTTTGAATAACAACAGTGCCAAACAACCTGCTGATATGGTAGCAACATGAGATTTTTGTTGGATCACTTCCTTGTGGAAGGATGAAACAGTATAAAAAAGTGTATCACGCTCATTATTGTATTGAAAATACCTTCATCACTGCAAGTCATTATGCTGGTTTGAAAAGTGATGTGTAATTCTTATTAGTCAGGCCAGAGGGGATCCGTTAATAACCAAATCATTATTTGCTCTTGAAACAATTTTAACAATACAATGAACACAAACAAACAAGAATACCATAAAAATGAACAAGAATATTATGTGTTGTCTACAAGATAATTGATGTCTTCTGAAATAGTTAGAAAATACATTAAAAAACATCAAGAAACTGGGCAAGTTGAAGGCAGAAAGTGAAGTGAAAGACCCAAAAGCTGTCTGCATCTGAAGAAAAGTACTCTAAGGTCACGAACGTGGGAAAGAGTGGGAAATCCAGGAAAGTACTTGCTCATCATCTGCAAGAGTCTTTTGGCACCAAAGTACACGCTGTCATTGTATGATTAAGTCATACAAAAAATATTTGACTAACTGGCAGAAACACTATCTTTCAACACGACAACGACCCTAAACATTCAGCAAACACCTTCAGCAAAGCACCTATTCGGAACATAAGCCAGCAGATGAAAACTCACTGTATAAGCAATCGCGTCAGATTAACTCTGACTTGACAGAGTTAATCTGGCTGTTGATTGTGGCCAGTGAACTGTTGTCCCACTGCTCTTCAAAGCAACAAGCTCAACATCTAGTGAGTCTGTAGGACATGGAAGAGCTGGAACCTTTGCAACTTTCAGGTGCTGTGTACCTTATGACATTGGGCTTTACATAACCATGCTAAAATAGGCAGGGTTAGCGGCAGATAAATGGCATGATTTACGGCCTCATCATCTCATCAGACTCTCATTAAAACTTCCACCAAGAACATTTTGTGTTTGAAGTCCATACTGTAGCTTATACCCATAAAATAATCCTACAGTGATGGTTGTAGGACATCTGCCCAATAGTAAAAACCAGCATTAATCTGCAAATAGCAAACTTCTTGTGTGCAAGTGGTTATCGAATTTTAGCATCAAGTGCAGACATTTTGTTTGACAATTTTTTGCTAAAATGTCTCCTTACATAGGAATTTGGTGTGACTACTTGATGAATGGCAATTGTCCTCTTAAATGCCATGCTCAAAATGCCACAGTGATACCAGATCAACTCAGCTACAAGATAATGAATCTCACCATGTCAAATCAGCTCACAGCCTAGGGGTATATTCAATCAAATTGTTTATCTGGTTGTCATTGATAAGACAAAAAGCATTTCATCTTGCTCAGTGGGGGAAAGCCTGTTTTTGAATAGTTGTGAGGAAAAAAACGTTTTTTTAAATAATTCACATTTGTGAATTGTAAAGGTTCCCTGAAAAGCATTTTACCACAGAAACAAAATGACCAGTTTTGACTGAATAGAGCAAAAGCACCATCCTTTGTGAGAGAATGAATGAATGGGGGTGGGTCATATTACATATCTATGTGAAAACAGGTAAGTCAAATCTCATGTAAATTCAAGCCGATACTAAGAAAGACTGAAGAAAACACACAAGTTGGCCGCTGTGAGCAATGCGGGCTGTGGCCACTGTCAACAACAGGAAGTTATGGTGGGTGTTTCAGTCAGAGGATAATGGTTTCATGGCACATACAGGTTAAAGACGTCACCCCCAAATGTATCCTGTATCAATGTCTGACCTGTATTGCCATTTAGTTCAATCTGTAAATGCAGGCTTCAGCTTAAGTACAGCTTGTACTAAAGTCTTAAACTAACATAAACCTACTATTTACATAAAGTTAAAACTGAAGACTAATATACTCTGTGTACTGTAGGGTATGTAATAATATTACCACAGGTAGTCTCAATCTTCAAGGTCTTGTCTCTATCTTAAGTGTATATCACCATGGTATTCAAAACAACTTGTGCAGAGTTTCTACAATGTCAATATGAGCCCTGATAGCCAAGATTAGCCAGACTGAGAACAGCTCTCCTTACATTTGATCTCTTAGCATTACAATAGGGTGATGAAGTGTACACCAGGGTTACTCAACTCTTACCCTGAGGTCAGGAGCCAGTTTTCTGTTCTATTTCATCATTATTAATTGCACCCATTTGGTGTCCCAGATCTAAATCAGTCCCTCACTAAAGGGTTGAAATGTAAAAAGTCGAACTGTGGTTGAGTTTCAGGGGTGTAAACTATACTTGGAGATGTGTAAATTTACACTGATCAGCCATAACATTATGACCACTGACAGGTGAAGTGAACAACACAGATAATTTCATTATCATGGCACCTGTCAGTGGGTGGGATATATTAGGCAGCATGTGAACATTCTGTCCTCAAAGGTGATTGTTAAAAGTAGGAAACATTTGCAAGTGTAAGGATCTGAGCGACTTTAACAAGGGCCAAATTGTGATGGCCAGTCCCCTGGGTCAGAGCATCTCCAAAAATGCTGCCCTTGTTAAAGACGGCATTCCTGGTCTGCAGTGGTCAGTACCTGTCAAAAGTGGTCCCAGGAAAAAATAGCGATGAACCAGCAACAGGGTCATGGGTGGCTAAGGCTCATTGGTGCACATGAGGAGTGAAGGCTGGCCCGTGTTGTCTGATCCAACAGACAAGCTACTGTTTCACAAGTTGCTGAAAAAGTTAATGCTGGTACTGATACTGAAGTTAATGCTGGTACTGAAGCCAATTATGGCTTCAAAAAGCCTGAAACACACTTTGTGACAACTGCTGATGTAAAAAGGGCGTTATAATATACATTAGATTGTTTGATTGAAAAGTTTCAGAACACACAGTGCAGTAAGTTGCATATGGGCCTGCGTAGCTGCAGGTGTGACCATCAGAACTGGACCATGGAGCAATGGAAAAATGTGTCCAGGTCTGATGAATCACGTTTCCTTTTACATCACATGGATGGCCGGGTGCGTTTGCATCATTTACATGGAGAACACATGACACCAGGATGCACTATGGGAAGGCGGCATGACGGTGGAGGCAGTGTGATGCTTTGGGCAATGTTCTGCTGGCAAACCTTGGGTCCTGCCTGAGCACCACCTACCTGAGCATTGTTGCAGACCATGTGCACCCTTTCATAGCAACGGTATTCCCTGATGGCATCGGCCTCATTCAGCAGGATAATACGCCCTGCCACAAAGCAAACATGTTTCAGGTATGGTTTGAGGAACACAACACGAGTTCACTGTGTTGGCCTCCAAATACCCCAGATCTCAATCCAATAGAGCGTCTGTGGGATGTGCTGGACAAACCGGTCCGATCCATTGAGACCCCAACTCGCAACTTACAGGACATAAAGTATTCGCTTATAGGACTTAAAGTATCTGCTTATAGGACTTAAAGGATCTGCTTATAGGACTTAAAGGATCTGCTTATAGAACTTAAAGGATCTGCTTATAAGAGTTAAAGGGTCTGCTTATAGAACTTTAAGGGGGACCTCCACACTATTAGGCAGGTGGTCATAATGTTATGGCTGATCGGTGTACAGTATATCAACCACAAATTGAAACGGTCAAATATGCCTCATTCAATGTCCATTAGGAGGGGTATGTTGACTCAGCTGCTATTTCCTTCTTCGGTATCTGTATACACCCTTTTCTACAGGGCTATTGTTGGTACAGAAGCTGCAGACCTTGGTAAGAAACAATACTTGCCAAATACATTGATACTTTATACATTTTAAATAATTAAATAATAACAACTGTTGTGTTTTATGTAGATTTATTTATATAGAGAACTTTTATTATTTATATATTTGAAACAACACCATTTTAAAAATGGACATCTTTTTGGTATCAAAGAAGGATGCAGAGATGAGTAAAGCATTTTGTGTTATGTACATAAACAAGCATTTAACCTGTGTGGTGACAGTAAACAACACATTCTTGGTTGATGTCTAAAGAAATGACTGCAGTTTTATCATGGTCAAATAGAAACAACACATTTAGGAATTCACAGAACAAATGCATAAAAGCCCACAGGGTCATTGCAATGCACCATACACAATATTATACTTCATAAAGCATACACTTCCCATCCAATATTTTCCCAAAACGTAGTATGTAACATTGTCAAACAAAAGACAAAAAACTATAAAAATATGTAAATTCACAACATAATGTACATCAATTTGGCTTCCTTACAAATTCATCTTCAACATGAGCCAGAAGACACAGATGTTTAACCATACAGCAAGTTACTTTGACCTTCTGAATAATTGTTGTTAGGATATAGTGATTGGTTTAGTCCACTGGGTAAACTGACATATACCAATCAAGTCAAGGAATAATCTGAGAGGAAAGAGCATCTCCCTTAACATTCTCTCCAGCTGACCACACTCAAAAGGCACTAGTTGTTTATTGTCAACTTGTTCTTACGTTGCATTCCTCACAGAGAAAGACGAGAAATAACCTTCCACATATGATCCTTCACAGAATTAAAGAAAAGCTCATGAACTCCAAAGACAACGTTCTCAGAGTGATTGAAGAGGATGATATTAGGTAAAGTATGTGGCGCCACCTGTAGGTATTATCCATGTGCAAAAGCAGTGGTTTTCTAGTGCTTGGGGTTATTGTAATAGTTGTACCTGAAATGCGATTGAAGGGAAAGTCTATGCAAAGTTACAACAGCTCCAGCTCCCACTGTTGGGAAGGCCTCTCTTCACTCGCCCGCTGAATCACAATGTGGTCCCTGTCATACTGTTTTCCACCTGGAGAGAAACAGTTTAATTTATTTGATTTGCATAAATTGATTCACAGCAGAGCTTATTTCTCAGATACGTTGTGCTTATCACATTCTTGGAAGTTGTATCTGCTTCTTAAAATGTGTTACCCCAAAGCTATACCCAGCATATTCTTCAAGAAAAAGACCATCACAGAAAGAACCGTTCAGGCTCCATTTCTAACCAGGGTTCAAAATGGGATCCCGAATACTTACTTGGTAACCAAAAGGTTCTACATGCAATCGAAAAGCTCTACCTGGAACAATAAAACCTGACTCTCCCAGGCGGACAACACCTTCGGGACCTTTTTAGCGTGGCTGGCAGCTGTACTTAGTAATGCATGAGAGATGTGTGTCGATGCCCAGCTATGCCATTAGGAAGATAAATGTAGTGTAGTGACTCACCCTTGATGTCCAGCACCATGCCAGGGAAAGTGAGGCTGGCGATGGTGCCTCTCATATGGGCTGTCCAGGTCTGGACTGGCTGCCTGGTCTCTGACCACAGCACCAGCTTTGACCCCGCCTCCACATTACCCATCACCTGCAGGCTCATATTAGGAGCCAACTGGAGAGAG
>JACXGJ010008132.1:0-28181 GCA_016801105.1 Esox niger | reverse complement strand
CTATACGCACATCTATACGCACATCTATACGCACATCTATACGCACATCTATACGCACATCTATACGCACATCTGTTTTTCTTTGTTTGAGTGGACAAATAATTGTGGTTAGTCACCAGGGCCGCCATTTGTTTGACAATTAATGGTTGTGATGCCACACTTGGTGATACAACATGAGTCATGGTATCAGTTAATTAAAAATCTTTACCAGGCTTACGGAGCGCAAACACAATGTAAATGGATTCTGGTAAGAACGTGGATCTATTTTCATGCTTATGTTAGCTCGTCAATTGATGTTTCTTGCATCAATCTCTTCTAAAACCAGATGTGCTAAGTTAATGTCAGTGACATTGTGTCTGTTAGGAGGGAATATCACCGGGGTTGCTGTTCAATCAGTGTTTTCGTTTTTTTCAGAATCCAAGCCCTATCTCTGAGTCACAAAAGACCCGACGGCCAACTGACACTCCGGCAAAGAAGAAAACCAACACCAATGCTGGAGATATAGAGAAGTGAGTCCCCTTTAATGATTATCATTGTGGCTATACACCCATCCGTCATAACATTATGACCACTGGCAGGTGAAGTGAATAAGTCATTCAATGGAGTCGGCTCGCGTGACGTGCATCTCATTTGCGTTTTTACGGAATCATAGTTTGTTTGTAATTAAAACATTGCACATACTTATCACGTGTCGAATGGTTGTCCTGCCGTAGGTGTCGCTTAGATTTGTCCTGGGTCACACAGGCCCTACACGTCTTACATGCATGTGTAATTGGCAAACATGCTTTCCTGCATGCTCAGGGAGGAGGCCCGATTCGGTGTCCATATCGCCAGGCTTCCTTCCGCAGCGAGTGCTGTTTGAATGAAAATGCTCTGATCCTGTGTTAAATGATAAGTGACTTTCTACCGCAGTGTTCTGATTATGACTTTGTGTTTCAGGTTCTTAATTCCACAAAGACACAGCGGTGTCTCAGACAAGGTGAGTCTCTCAAATGCTCTAATGCAATCAGCGTTCACTGTAAAATGAGTCCTCATCCACATGCACCTTATATTATGTACCTTAGAGACTAGAATTATTTTGGCTGCTTATGGAAATTGTATTTTGCAGATTTTCGCATTGTTTGATGGATCAAATATGTAAAACAAATGATAAAAAAGTTGATTTATGCAACTTCTGTTTGTAAAAAGTCTGGACGTCACGGCAACTGTTTCTGTGTTATAGGGCAAATGGTACCATAGGTAATAGGACATTATCAAACAAAGAGCTATGCATTCTGATTGATTTGAAATGTAGTTTCATGACAAAACTGACTTTATGAGCATTTGACACTCGCAGTCATTTTTGACACTAGAATATGGGTTTCTACTCGTATTGATGCCACAGTCGCCATTGTCCAGGTGATGGTTGTTTAGGGGCAGCCGGTCTGAATTCTGTTTGCTTCTGTGTTCCATTGAAGGAGAACAACTCGCACATGGAGTCAAACCGCTGGTCATCCAGAGAGCCAGCCGAGCGCCCGATGCCCTTGCTGGACTTCTACGGAAGCCCAGGGAACTGTCCCATGCTGGGAAAGGCCAGCACATCAGAGGGCGTGACACACCATCTGACAGATGCCGTAGAAATGTCCCTGGCACAAGCACTTCCCCTTGGCACCCCGGCCAAGAGGAAGAGCTGTGTCGTCGAGGAGTCAAACGACGGGGACCTGGTCAGTAAGCGGTCCTGTCCTTCCTGCTCCTCTCCCTCATCATCATCATCATCATCATCACTCTATCCACCCTATGGACAGGCAGAATTAGCTGCGGACGCCCCTCTGTTCCTGGAGCTAGCCGAGAGAGAGGAGGTGCTGTTCAGTCGCAGGCAACAAGAGGAGAAAGACCGGCAGCTGGCTCTACAGCTACAGAAGCAGCTGAACCGGGAAGAGGCGGTGCGTGCCGTGGACCGCAGAAAGGGCTCCAGCGACCAGTACCAGCTCCGCCAGAAGTCGCAGTCCGGCTCCGAGCGGAACACAAGCAGCACGTCCAGAATGGCGCCGTCGCATTCCTCATCCCACAAAGAGGAAAGGGGGACCGGGAAGCGGAGGCAGTCGCAGCCCTCTTCCACTGCCACGCGGAGGAAAAGTCGTTCCCCCAGTGAAGGTGCCACCATCTCCGGCTCCCTGAAGAGGGGCAGCAAGCAGGCCACCCTCACAGAGATGTTTCACAGTCTGGGCGACTGACTCTGGGTTTCAAAGCATCCGGGGCATCACAACCAGAACTGGTTAACTCTCCTCTTCAGCTTGGAGCACCCGGTGATTGGGATTGGTCCGTTTATTAAAGATGCATGCAGTGTGCAGCTTTGGTGTACTTTGTCTGTCCACTTTTTTAGTGGACTGTGTCATGAACATGTGTTCTGTGCCTCCCAGCTTGTATGTTCTGACTGGACAAAATATTGTTTCGCAGTTTGTATGAATCAAATTTCTAACATAGAAATATCTTGTTTGGAGGATCCAGGAGTGGATTCTATGTTTTATACAGATGAAAGGGTAGACTGTGCTGCTTGTACAATGTTTGGCAATTTCCCTGTGCCTTTCATGGTGTCACGTTTTCAAGGCTAACTGGAAATGACAGAATGGCACCATCAACTAGTTTAGATGAGATTTATTTTACAGTTGTATATTTCTGTTGAGATTCAGATAGATATGCAAATACTTTGGAATAAAAATATGCCTGACTTGTCTTCAGTGTGCAATATCATCGGAGAGTAGTGATAATATGCCTACAGTGGTCTACTTGCATGCTCAGTCTGTTGGTCAGCAAGTGGCCAGTGGAGTTTCATCAAGAGACAGCAAGTTAATGGGCTCCAGTGGTGTCATTGGCCCATCGGGAACACAACGTTTTTCACATTAGCCTTAGGAAAGAGGTGTATATTTCATACCACACACACACACGTAGACACAACACTGTCACAGGCAATGTTTTATTACATGCATATTTTCATGATGCAAACATTTATACATTTTCAAAAGTGTGACGTTGGGTGTTAGAGTACCCAAACCTGACCCGTTCGAGCAGAGCAGGTGACTGATGCCACTAGCTCACCTGAGTGATTCAGACCGAATCACAGAAACATGCATCTGCTCATGTCAGGCGAGTAATGAGGTCATTTTAATACCAGCTTTAACTTTCCTCGCTGCCCCTTCCATCCAAACCTCTCCACCATGATGTTAGGTCAGTTAAACTGCATTTCAGCACCTTAATGGCACTGAGGATCAAAGCTTGGAGAAAGTAATTGTTGTTGGGCTCTTCTTCTCCATGGATGCCACTGCTGACTTCATTACGTCCTCTGTCTGTAGCATGCTCATGTTCCATGTAGCCTGAAGACAGAAGTGGGGCGCGTTTGTGTAATGCATTCAAACACCATTTCTTCCTTTTTGTTTTTTTAGTCTCGCAGAGATCTACTTTTAAAGTCTAGTTCCTAACAGGCCTTTTTACAATGCTCTGCCAATTCTCTGTTTGAGAAAGCCTGGGTAGCGCTGGACTGTGGGTACGTTTTACCATTTGGAAATATAAGGGCCGCGCACGCATCGCTTATGTGTTTGTATTGTCACGATTACAACTCACCATGTAGTCAAGGCCCTCTGCCACGCTGTGATCTCGTGAGTAAATCAGATTGACCTTTGTTCCCTGAACTGCCACGGGACTGCGACCTGCTATCTCCCGGGCCATCTCCAGAGCACCAGCCACCATCGCCTCCTTGTCCGGAAACACGTGACTGGAAACAAAGGGACAGTGGATGAATAGACAAAACACATTAAAGCGTGAACCCACACGCAGGCACTCCATCCATACCTGACTAATCCACTGTCCTTAGCCTCGTCGGCATACATCTTTCTTGCTGTCAGGGCCAACTCGTTCACCAAGCTGTGGAGGAAGGAAGTATAAGATGACATGTACTTGGTAGTGTTACTGGGTAAAGTATGCCAGCCAAGGCATTACCAGGCAGGGTGATGACGTAGTCTATGCATATCAAATGCTTGCTCTAACCTGCGGCTTCCAATTACTTTAGGTAGGCGCTGTAGTGTTCCGACATCAGCTGCTAGGCCAATATCCACTTCCTGCAAGAGACAGACCTTTCAGGTCAAAGGTGGAAGGGGTAGCAAGACAACCTAATGTCACTGGTTCCATGAACGTCACTGTGTGGGTGTCTATAGGAAAGCAAGTCTGTTAAGTAGACAAGTGTTTACAGTCGTAACCAGTCTGAGTGAACAATTTTCATATATCCACCATCTTTTCTTTTCCCTCAGGAATACAAAGCAGAAAACACAAGGACATGGCTGTTGCAACAGAAAACCGCTTCTAGTTCCACTTGACCGTAAGTAGACATATTTACCTTTACTTGAAACCATGCATCCTGAGTACAGAGCCGGATATCGCAGGCTGTGATCAGATCCACACCTACAGTAACACATTTGACACATGCGCCATTTCAACTGGTCAAACCATTTGTAATTGGCAGAACACTGTCTTTCATTTTGGTAGAAGATATAACACGTGACCTGACTTCTGCAAGACAATCATTAGTAATATCAGACCAACTCACCTCCTCCAATACATGCTCCATGTACGGCCACAACCACAGGCTTGGGACACTAAATATATGGTGGTGGTGGGAAAGACAGAACAAGTTGATTAATTGCTCAACATCAATCCCTAACATATTGCTTAAGAGTAAATAACATACAGACCCTTTCAATGACTGTGAAAGATTCCTGGTACTTTGCGATTATGCGTCTCATGTTCCAGGCATTTCTGGCCATGTCGCCCCCCTCAGGTTGGAGGACATCACTGGCCATGTCCATCAAGTCAATACCTGCACAGTCATTAACATTTTATTGGACCTTCATTAGCCCATTCACAGGCAACCGCTCGTATGGTCTATTCAAGATAGTATGTATTCAGACGGGGGAGTTCAGTCAAGAAACCCACTGAAAGTTCTGAACATTAGCACGTATCGCTTGGGGTACACAAAGACCATATCAGTGAGAAATTCGTAAAACCAAATACATTTTTTTTAAAAATACCACAAATGGCCATTGGTGGTCTGGCTGTTGAAGCCATTGCCTCCAGAAGTCACCACCACAGAACAGATCCATGTTTTAGTTATTTCTCTGATATTTAAGAAAAGTCAGGGAGATAGATAGCCTAGGAGATTTTTTATTTGATTGGTTTTGAATAATTATTGATAATTGATATATAAATCACAATGCAGGGATTTAGGTTTTAGCCAATAGTGGACAAATAATTGTAACATTTGTAGAAGTGTTAAAAAATTCTGTTGCTTTTCTTCACTCAAATGACAGCAGTTTGAGTGAAGAAAAGCAACAGATGACTCGGGTCCACATGAAACATTAAACATGTACAAAACATGAATACCAGTACGTAACACAGAATTGGCCTGTTTTACCGTGTCAACTTGGTATGCATTGTGTAAGCAGGGCACGGTTGACAGGGTTTCCCTACATTTCCAGGAAAACAGTTAACACTCAAAACCTGTCCAAAAGACCAGAAAAAGGTCACCCAGTTTTGAGGGAATTGGCAGACAAGGCAAATGTGACAAAAGGACACAGTCGTGGAAATTATTCATGATGGTTAAAAGGAAGTATATCACTATTGTGGCACACTGTGTGTTGAAATATTAACTGAATGGATACTTGGTTGGGACAAAACAGATGGATGCATGAACACCCATACTAGACAAGAAGACCCATACTAGACAAGAAGACCCATACTAGACAAGAAGACCCATACTAGACAAGACCCAAACCAGACAAGAAGACCCATACTAGACAAGAACACCCATACTAGACAAGAACACCCATACTAGACAAGAAGACCCATACTAGACAAGACCCATACCAGACAAGACCCATACCAGACAAGAAGACCCATACTAGACAAGAGCACCCATACTAGACAAGAGCACCCATACTAAACAAGACCCAAACCAGACAAGAAGACCCATACCAGACAAGAAGACCCATACCAGACAAGAGCACCCATACTAGACAAGAACACCCATACTATCAACTGGCTTACTTGGTGATTTGCATTGCAGGTAATTGTTTTAAATATTACAAATGACATAGCGTGTATTTCCCAAGTTACTACACTTTTTTCTCAGATTTCCTACAGACCACTCAGAAGATATGTTTTTTTGGTAGCCTGTTATTGAACTTATGGCTTTAATCTATGTGACCTTATACAGATGAAATAAAAATGTCCCCTTGTATCCTTTTTGCTGTATACCAACCTTACCGGGTCTCGGGCGGTCTTACATGACAAGCTGCTTTTTTACTGCACCTAGTTAGATCTGAGACAAGCTTTGGGGGGAATATATATATATATATAGTACCAGCTGTAAAGACTTTTCCAGCGCCTGAGACAACAACCACCCGACACTCAGGATCCCCAGCTATCTGTGTGAAGCACTCCACCATTTCGCTGAAAGAAAGGGGATAAGGGGAAGACCAGGTTAAATATTTAATTAAAATAAAACACCAAAAGATTCTTAAAGGCTGCATATTTATTAATAACAATATATATATACACTATATGACCAAAAGTACATGACACCCCTACTAGTTATTGAGTTCAGGTGTTTCAGCCACACCCACTGCTCACAGGTGCATAAACTCCAGCGCACAGCCATGAAATCTCCATAGACAAAACATTGGCAGTACAATGGGTCATATTGAAGAGCTCAATGACTTTTAACATGTCTGTCATAGGATGCCACAAGTCAGTTTGTGTAATTTCTGCCCTTCTAGATCTGCCCTGGTCATCTGTAAGTGCTATGATTGTGAAGTGGAGGTGTTTAGGAACAAAAACAGTTTAGTCACAAAGTGGTACATCACAGAAACTCAGTCTGATGGATAAATCTGGGAGGCCAGGAGAATACTACCAATCTGAATGCATAGTACCTACTGTAAAGTTTGGTGGAAGAGGGATAATGGTCTGGGGCTGTGGTTAAGGGTTTGAAATAGGCCCCTTAGTTCCAGTAAAGGGTCATCTTAATGCTATATTATACAGTACAAAGACAACTGGTTGGGGAAGGTCCTTTCCTGTTCCAGCATGACTGCTCCTGCGCACAAATCGGAGTCAATAAAGGCAAGATTGGTGTGGAGAAACTCGAGTGGCCTACACAGAGCCCTGATCTCAAACCTAATGAATTGGAACGGTAATTGTGGGCCAGGCCTTATCGCCCCAAAATCAGTACCTGAACTCACAAATGCTCTGTTGGCTGAATGTGCACAAATTCCCACCGAGACTCTCCAACATCTTGTGGAAAGCCTTCACAGTAGATTGACGGCTGTTATAGCTGCAGGGGGGGGGGGCAACTCCATATTGTAATGCCCATGGTTTTGGAATGGGATGTCCAACAAACTCGTATAGGTGTGATGATATGGAATGGAGTGTCCACTTTTGGCCATAGATTGTATATACATAGTATTACACATGAAAACCGTTTAGTTATTGGTGTTTGTCCCAGTGTGGTCAAGTACCTCCAGAAGGCTTTGTTCATGGCATTGCGTTTCTCTGGCCGATGCAGCTCTACGTGAGTGATAGAGGTGGCAGGTTGACTGACAGACAGCGTAGTGTAAGGGGGAGTTGGGTGACCCGAAGACATGGTCCTCACAGCACTTAGACCCGGAAGCCAGACACTCCTGCCTGGTATTCAGCACACAATTGAGCGTGAGGTACAACAAATAAATACAACGTAAAAACATTTGTAGAATAAGGAGTACATTTCCAGCAATAGACGTTTGTTTGAAGCAGTGTTTCTTGAGAATGGTGTTAGCATAGCACGCTACGTAGCTTTAACCTTTCACCCAGTTAACCTAAATATTTGGTATATTGTCTAGGTTATCTGGAGCTCAGTATAAGGCACTTTATTAAAATGCTGATATCCAAATAAAGGTAAATTATCTGGCTAGTCATGGACTCGACGGTCCGGTACATCCAACAGTAATCCTACAGGCATGCTACTTAAGTTAGCTACATGCAAGTTTAATAATTGCAGTCTTAGTGCACACGTTTAAATAACTATAGGTTTTAGAATCCAAGCATTTAAATACACAATAAGGTACACTTACTTTTCGTAAAAGCTGATCTGACAATGAATGTCATTGCCCTTTGGTCGAATGAACTTGCGACAAGGCAAAAGTTGCGCGGCGAAAGCGCAGGCAAGTCGGTCTAGCTACGTTCGCTAGCAGTTGTCGTCAGCTTGCATCCACTAACTTAGCAAAACCAATTACAGAAAGGCACTTGATGATTGGTAACCAGGTGCAGACAATGTGCTTTTTAAACTCACCTCAGGTTGAATTTGTTCCTTTAACGTTATTAACAAGAAATTCATTGAATTACCTTTCCCCCTTTAAAGGTACGTCCCCGTAGGAAGACAAAAGGCTACTTTGAAAAAGGCATGATGTCCTCGTTAATTAATAGACAACTTAAGAACCGAGTTTTATCAGAACAATTTTATAGATTTTTTACAAAGCTTTTGTAGTATAATTTTGTTTAACATTGTCAATATTGAATAAAGTTGTGCTTACAGGGCCAGTCGATAAAAGACACCACCATACTTGAAATTTACTTTAATTTCTTACAACAAAAGAAACTTCCTCTAAATACAGACAGGCGTTTTGCGCAGGCAACAATACAAATTAAAAAAAAAAGTAACATGGGATAATAAAAGATGCAAAATAATACTTATACAAAAGCATTTTCCTTATTCATCAGACATAAAAACGATTCAATTTTCTGAAGGTGACCAGTTCACACATTGCTTGAGTTCAATATCAAAGAATAAGGACAAACCGATGATCGCAGACAAATTCACAAACTGCCTAAAACAGACAAGGTCAAAATAGGGGTGAGGACTGTCGAGACAACGGTTTGATGTGGGACCTCTAGGTGATCGCGGCTGTTTATGTAGCATGCTGAGCAGTAGAAAAGCACAGCTTCAGGGTGTATGGGTATGGGCCAGCTGAAGAGAAACAAGAAGGTATTACAAATTAAATACACTCTGATCCCGACCCCATCAGCCAAGAATCTCAAAACAGGACTCTTAACAATGCATGTGGCCTGGCATTGAAACGTACTTGCGTTCTTCATCTGATAATGGTTAATCATAGACAAGGCCTCCATAGCGTCGTTGATGGACTCCCACTCCAACAGCCCCGACGAGCTGCGCTCACCCGGACCTGCACCTGATAAGACGGCCCAGGTTAATCCAGAACCACTGATACACAACACCAAACTCAAACTCAAGAGTTCAAAATTAAAAAGCTCAAGGGGCACTTACTTTTTCCGGTGAACAGTTTGATGTTTGAAGGGGCTTTAACCCCAACCTCTTCACAGATCTGAAAAGATTAAGATGGACTGTTATATTAACACGTCACCACGTATTTCATAGCCACTTGTGCTTAGTGGGTTTGCCCCTCTGTCAGATTGGGGACGCACCTGAGCGAAGATCTCTACGGAGGCATCTGGCTGGGCATTGAAGAAGTGCAGGACGTTGCTTGGATGCTGAATTCGGTTTTTAGCTGCCTGCTCTGGAGAAGTGAAGCGGTTGTTGCGAGAGCCATGGAAGTCCTTAAAGCTGCTGGTGCCATCCTCCAGCTCGTAAGACTGACCAGGCATAATAGCCTGCTGCTTGGAAACACTGCATAGGAAATGGAAAGAGTGGACTGAGTATATCCAATACTTAACTGAATTCAAAGCCTAGTAGACCACATCTGCAGTCACGTTATTGTATGTGTGAAAAGAAGAAAAAAAAATTGATGGCACTTAATATAGCCTCAAAACAAGAACCTAAACCAGGTTTCCCCAACCCCAGAGCCCTTCAGTTCACATTAAATAAAATGTCTTTACACCATGTCAGATGAGTTGTCTAAAGAGGACCCATCCCGGTGACAGTCCCACCATGCCAGGAGAGCCTGTCTTGGCAAACGGACTAATCCCCGGCGTTTCGAACTTACCAGACGTTGAGTTTCTGTCCAAACAGGAAGTTGTTGTTGAGGTGGGTGATGGCCCGGTCCACAGCATAACAGTCTCCCATCTCCACCATGGCTGCTCCTGGCTTACTCTTCATGAACTTCACCTACAGTAGTGAGAAGAGATCCACAGGGCTTGATACCAGATTGATACCGGAACAGTTGCAACAACCCCCCCCAACCTCATCACACCTACCCGCTCAACATTTCCATAGAGACAGAAGACGTTAAATACTCGGTCGGCGTTCATCTTGGTAGGCTCCAGGCCGTACACCATGACAACCGGGGAGTCTGCATGGGCGCTGTACTCCCCAGGGGGTGGAGGGGGAGGCCCGTAACCCGGGCCCCCACCGTAGCTGCGCGCTGCCCCTCGCCCCCTCATAGGAGGGCCCATTCGACGGCCCTCGCCGTAGTGAGGGGGTGGCGGGGGGCCGTAGCCACTCTCGTCGTATCCATGATAACCGCCAGCTAGAAACAAGGCACCACGGGATTAAACAAGGCTTTGATCGGGACAAACGAGCCACCGGAAGAGCGATCAACCTCACCATGAGTCAAACATCTGGTTGATGACAGGACGTCACGTCACTAGGCGAACAAAGTGAATTGACTACACAGCACCCCTTAACTGCCACTGTGGGGTACCCATTTATTGTACAGTTTAACTTGGCCCTGACCCGAAGAGGTGAATATAGTGTGAGGAGAACTCGTGTGTGTGTGTGTGTGTGTGTGTGTGCGTGCGTGCGTCTCCCCCCAGGGCCTAAGAGCCTTACCGTACTCTGGAGGGTGGTCTCCCAGCAGAGCCGGCGCTCTCGCGCGCTTGTTGGGGTTGGCACTCCCATCTTCTAAGAGGTGGTAAAAGCAGGAGGCAGAGGGAAGAAATAAGGGGAGAAGAAAAGAGCGATAGATAAATTGGCAAGAAACGACAGGAAACATGACAATGTAGGGCTGCAGCTGATGTTCAATTGGAATGAAGGGACGCACGCGAGCCACTGGTCTAGAGACGAGGGGGACATCCTGACCATCATAACCAGTTATAATGCCTGCAGGTCAAGACTACGCTACATAGCACAGCCAATTTCAATGCCAACGGTTGGAACCGTTTCAATGGCCACATTAATGTTTACTCCGCCATCGGGTTCAAAACCGCTTGGAACGGTCTGTTGGCGGCTAAATGGATCGTCCGTTTCAAATCTTTCAGCACACAGTAGGAGGGAGGAGGGGGAGGGTGAGATAAGTACGCAAACACACCTCCAGCATTGCTCCCATTGCCATCAGCATCTGCATCTGTTCAGGCACACATATTACACACGTCAAACTCCGTCCACAATGAGATACATTCACCTACACAGTTTGGCCAGAGAGGGCAAAAAGCAACTGCACATTTGAAAAAGCTGACAGTTAACAATGGCATCTATTGAATACCTTTAAGCGCGATCTTTGCAAATTGGCTACGGAATTAAACATTTCTAGTTGTGTAGCAAGGCACAAAAAAAATAAAAAAAGTAAACCCACTAGATTGAGGTCACTAGTGGAGAGCCACCCAGACAGCTTTATTCAGACAGGTCATACAACAGGGGTCAAAAAGCCACGCTCTACAGTGCAATCACACATGCACAGACATTTTGTGAAGTGCAACCTAGAAATGTCATTTAGGTGAAAAAGGATTCTACTTTTATAGGTGGAGTACCACCAAAAATGTACCTCAATGTATCATTAGTAGCCTTTCTACAAGCTGAAATCATATTGTAACCAACCATTTCGGCTGCCTCACTAACATTTCCAAACCTAATATCAAAGTGTGGCGCTAGGCGGATGTGTTCTCCTTCTGAGACATGTTGCTAGGCAACCCCACCGCACATGCCCAATGCGGGCCTGGTCCCTCTGCAGTAAAGCCAATGTGAATAATGCCCTACCAAACATTGTACTACAAAGAGCACACTGCACCCTGACCCAGAAAACATCATTGCTAGGTTTGCAAGGAAAGTCAACGGCAAAACATTAAGATGTTTTTATTTGAACGTGTCACTGTTGTCACAGCCATTTTCTGATATGATTTACTGCACCTTTAATATTTTTCTCATTGTATACCCACATTTTTCAACGTAGGCACACATGTTCCTCGTAACAACGATCAGCGTAGAGCCCTGGACAAAACGCCACAGGGAAACTGTTACAAGCGTCCTCTAAGTGGATTCGACGCGAATAGAGAACAGGGGAGTTGAACAAACGAAGAAAATACCTTCCGGTTGGCCAACATATAACATCTCTCTGATAGACATCCCGTATGTAAGATGACAATGTGTTGTGTAACAAACTGGGCTCAGTTTACTTACAGCTTTGATATAACGGGGAACAAAGACTGAGGCTGGAGACATTTGCTGTTATTTGGAAGTTGTTCTGTGACTCTTCTCCGTGTCCATTTCATCCTTTCCACCACTCACTCCACCCTCCTTTGGAAGAACACTTTCACCTTTGGCGGACAAGTGGTCCTTATTTTGTGGCAATATCCATTGTGGTTGATGGACCGCTCTCCAAAGTTCCTTATCCAATACACTCCTTGCCAGTGGCAGGCTGCAAAAATGGCATTTGGCACATTTCACAGACCGGGGTCCTCATTAGGAGCAAATTGCCAGACCTGCATCACATGGAAGGTGTTACACAGTACTAAAAAGACTAACATTTGGTTTCTGTTTTAACAAAAGAGCTGCATTCTGAAAAAGAGGGAGAATCTAGAAAGGGATGCATGTTGCAAGAGCAGTATGGAGACGAAGGGAGAGGGGAAAAGAGGAAAGGCAAAACAGAACACCTGACTCCATGATGTATGCAGATATTTGAAGAGGAAAAATATGGTCAGTCAATGTGCGTATGCTTTTTCATATTGTCTGTGGTGTCTTCATCAGTTGTCTGTTGTATTCCTTCCCATGTGACTGGCTACAGACTGACAGTGATGGTGCAAATCGTCTATGGCATCAGTGCGGCAACATCAGGAGGGATGGGTTTTGAGTGGTGTGTCAAAAATGTCATGTGAAACGCCAGGACCAGGGCACAAGAGTGAAACGGCCCGCATCAAAGACAGGCGGGTACAGAAAACAGGACAGGGCTCGGTATGGTCTTGAACTGTTTTTATCAGTATTGTTCATCGTTTGTGTGCGCATGCTTGAACCCCTGTCACTACGGGTCCCTGTTTGGATGTTTTCTTTTTAGGGTGTCTCCTTCTGTGGCTTTGTATCAGTCAAAAAGACTCCATGTCAGCAGTGAGGTGGTGACTTGAAGGTGAGGTCTGGGTGAAGGCATGTTTCAATGTGTCAGGCATGTCTCGCTGGGTTCTCAAAACTGGGGGAGGGGGGCGAGGAAAGCACAGCTTAGTGCCAATGTACCAACGACCAAACTCCCCATTGGAAAATGTGTCATGCCATAGAAAAGGTATAGGAATGTCTTCGTGGCTTTGGAGCTCTACGCTGGCGCGGCACGAAGGAGATGGACTGGTAGGGGGGAGGGGGGTGTCAGTTAATCAAAACATGTCTGCTGCCTTGGTCTTGCAGTCTATCAATCCCCAATGTCTTAAGTGTTTCTTCTGTCTGGTACAGAGAGTGGATGTGTCCTTATTGAAGTAGGAGCGGTGAAAGTTGAGGTGATGTTGGGCGTAGTGTTGATGACGACAGGAGTAGTGTTGGGAGTAGTGTTGATGACGACAACAATGTGTATCCGATGCAAATATGGAAATGTGTTCATCCCCAGTGTTCCGACGAGTAGCTAGTGGCTGTTTTGTTGTATGGTCTATACTTCAGGTTGTCTGGATAGATGTATAAATCTATACATTCATGTGTGCACTGGGAATGAAAGGAGCAACTGGCTGTTGGGTAGGAAAAGCTTCACAAGAGACTCAGGTGGGTAAATCTTTGCTCAGAGACACATCTTGCTACTTTTTGCCACAGCCCAAAGGAGAGTCAACATTAAACGGGCTCTACATTGACTTTTCTTCAAGGTGCACATTGAATAATGTAGGCACAAACAACAAATAAAAGTTCCAGGTAGCACAGCAAAGTGTTTAACCTACAGATGCAAGTGCAATAGATGCCACAACATTTGATTTCTGACAAATCACCTAAAGTGTACCAAGCAAATTTTCAGCCAACAGAAATGAATCAAGGTAGAAATTGTATATTAACAACTAACACTTTCCCACTTAATTTGCATCATTTGACCACAATTTTTCATTGAGAAAACTAAAATAAACCTGCCTGCCTCACAGGAAAGCCGTTGGCACCTGGTGCCTCCAGAGCTCAACTGACCACTGAGGTGACATTAAGGAGTTTACTTTGGGGTGGGTTGTACTTTTAAAGGGCTGGCCAATAGAACGTCGTCTCTTATGAATGATCTGCCTGTTCAGCTGCTCCTTGCATCCCTAGTGTGTCTGGCTGTGTGACCAAGATGGCGTGACGCCAGAAGACCACGCCAACACTTCAGCCATAATGCCAGAGAGACGGAGCCCCACGTTAAGAAATGACCCGTAACCAATAAGGCAGCTGGGAAGAAAGTCTCCAGCCCAGGCGACGTTACAGACAGTCGGACGTGGAGCGTGTCCTGTACTCAGTGGCGTTACCCCTGAAGCCCCCCCCCCCTTTCCATTCCCCACAGCGGCAGTAAGAGTGCTGGGTAGTGTCAGCGGGGACTACAGGGGGCTGTTAGGGTTACCTTGACCACTCAGGTTGGGGTTGGTGTAATCCCATGTGTCCTGGTCATTCTTGAATACATTGAGGCGGGTTGGCTGCGTGAGAAAAAAAATACAATTATTCACATATTAACCCACCCCCCTCAAAACATCTTAGCCAGTTATTCTCCCCTACCAACAACAATTCAAGTTAGTGGTCATGCCTGGTAACTTCCCAGCGGGTTTGAGATGAAGATTGAGATCTCTACAGCGTAAATCTCTCTGAACCGCGCTGCTTGCTCAACCGGTGAGTTTTCACTGACACATACACGCCGGGAGGAGCGTGCATTCCCCGGTAAACCACAACGGCTGAGCCTGCAGGTACTGCACATAACGAAACTCAAAAAGCTGACATGTTTTTTTCTTACCTTGGCATATTCAATCTTGAGCGTGCAGCAACCAGAGTAGATATCAGCCCCATTGAGGGACGCCTTGGCCCTCTGTGCACTCTGCACTGAGTCGAATGTGTTGAGAGTCAAGGTAAGTCCGTTTATGAAAAAGCATCTCAACCAAATCTTTCAGCAATTCCAGAGCATAGTACAAGAATCATTGTTTACACATTCTGTATTATTTAAAATAAGATGGTTAATAGCAAATTATAGTCTAAAAACAAATCAAAGTCTGTGCAACACAGGCTCACAGTATTTTGATTGAACCCAGGATTACCAGAGGGCAGCAAACAGTTTCACAAAACAAGACATTTAGAACAAACGGATTTGAAAGGATATTCCACCATGGCCTGAACACCATTCTTCCGGAAGATGACAATCCTTTGGACGGGGCCACAGTTATTGCAGACGGTGTACAGCACGTCCTGTGGAAATAAGTCATTCAAAACAAATACAAAAATTGAAGAAAACAACGACCTGCAGAGCACCGATAACCAATAGCTCAGGAAGAGAGTGAGGTTTACCGTAGTAATGGGGTAAATCGGGTTCATGATGGTAAGCAGAAGCACATTGTTGACACTTCGAGAATCATCCGGGTCGCCTGGCCGGGAGATCTTCTGGCTCGTCGAGTAGTTAACAAAAGCGGGGTGCCCGGCAATGTATATCTGGTTGTCGTTCGCATACGTCACAGCAGTGCACGACCCGTTCATATCTTCATACTCAACCAAGGCCTGACGCTTCTTGGGCATAACCACCACATAGCTGTACACAGAAGATTACATTAATAAAGGATGCAACCAAAACAATGCTGGTTTGGTGTGTTTATAACATGTTTGGTAACTTTATTTCTTAATGGGCCCTATACAACACAGATGTTTGTTTCCTTGTTTCCAATATGTTTCACCCTGAAAAGCACCATGTAAAGGGAAAACTATATCCCCATGGCATGGAAAGAATGTCACTCGATGTGCATTATTACCTAATGGCTCCAAACTCTTGCAGGGCTTCCACAAGGTCAGCTTCCGTAATGCCGTCCACCAAACCCCTCACGTGCACAACTGGAGAGGGAAGAGTCTTATGTGGGTCATTGTAGCCCTCCTGGTAAAAAGAGGAATGGATGAAATATTTTAACAATTAACGCGTTTTAAAGTCAGATGCGCGCTTTAGCAACTGAAGCAGGAATCAATAGGTGCAGCGGGTAAACAGCTTTGAAACTTCTCAAATTAGTGTAACTGGAAGTACAATCCATCTATCTTTACATAAAAAAGCAATTTTGGGCCTTATAATATAAGCGTGAACATGAATTCCTTACAAAGTGCATTAATTGTGTTGTCGTATTATTACAAGAATCTTGCCCTGGCCACAGTGCTGTAAAAGCTACCTGTATTTCTTTTATACAGACCAAGTTATGTACGGATTGTAACGTCCGATAGCAAAACCAATTTGCTAGCTAGGCAACGCAGACCTAATGTACTACAACAACATCAAGGATGCGGTCAGTAAATGCATTGTAATGTTCGTACATTTTAAGATTAAAAAGAAAACAATTCGTGTGAATTGTTAGAGTAACCTTTCAAGATATTACGCGGATTGTTTTTTGCCTTGCAGAAAGGTAACGCACACCAAGAACAAAGCAATATGGTAGGACCGCGTTAGCTTAGCTACCATGTGTGGCATGGCCTAGCTAGCTAGATAAAGGTTACACCCTCTAATTCATTCAAACCAAGCTAGCCAGCTAACCTTGGTTATCCATATGTTGAACATATCAAATAAACTAGTTTGATAAGTTTACTTAAACATATACGAAATCCCCAATAGCATGACTAAAACATGAAAAGCACAGCAAATGGAAATTTACCAAAAACGATACTCTCGCTTCCAATAGCCTGGAAGTCGTGAAAGATCAAGTTAGCACAATTAGCTAGCTAGCTAGGTGGAATCATATTTTTTAAACACTCCGTCGTAAGTTCGATTCGGTTATTTTCAAACAAAGACTACCGCTAAATGCATGGATTTGTTTACATTTTCGTGTTTCATCACAAATGTAATTAGCATAAATTATTTACCGTTGCCATTCCGTCGTCTGTTTTTAGTCTTTTCGTTGCTCTGCCGCCTTCGTAATAACGGCCTGCCGTAGCCATGTTGTCCCAGTTAAAAAGGTTGGTAGCGGTGACGGAGTGAAATGGACGGAAAATTCATGAAAAAGACACTCCTATGGGTCCGCCTTAAACGAGTCCCTTCGAGTTCCAAATGGCCTAAAGGGCACGTCAATCACATGTTACATCAACCGAAGACCAGTTAAATCGCACGAAATATACAAGCGAATCTATCTTCTACTACTGTATTGCATTGATTGCTTATGTGTATTTGTAACAACGACGTCCATGAACCATGTTTATTTATTCACTCAAAAACTACAGCTTGAAAATGGAGTAAGACACTAAGACAAAATGCATGAAACAGAATAGGTTCAGAAAATGAAAGCCACAAATGAATGAGCAAAGTGACAAAATGTTTTTACATACCTTAAGGAGCAATTTGCAAGATTTCCACCACAGAAAATACATTATTGGTGGGGACAAGGGCTGTTCTTAAACACAATCTACCCCTTAGCTGTGGACCATAGGCCATATACAAACACCTAGCCTCTTATAAACCAAAGTACAAATGAATTAACAGCACACCATTGTTATCCAAGTATAAAGTTGCTCTGTAAATCACATTTTTGGGAGCAATCAAGTATTTTGGAATTTGAATCACTGTGTGTATTAAATGGAATTGACTGCAACCCTGTATTTCAAAATGTGCAGACTTGGCTGGTTCACAGAGCAGGCCAATGAACATCTAAATTGAACCATCCTGGATGTCAGAGGTACATAGTTATTAACTACTCTGTTCCTTGTGCTCTTGTTCTGAGGCCTACCATTTTCTTTTACAACACATGACAGATTCTACAGTGGTGATCACGATTCAAATAAAACATAACACACAATTAATGTCTATAGATTTATTCCAAAATCTTCAGTCATCCAGGAAAAATCAAAACTTAAAGTAAAGCCATTACAGCTCTTGAACACAATGTCACACGGAATATATAGTAAATATTAAACAAACAGGTTTTGATTCACAAATCGAGTTCTACTGTAATTCAAGATTTGAACATTTTTGCTCTATAAAAAGGGACAGACACGAGAGCTATTTTAGGAATGTGACATTGTGTAAGGCATGCATTTTAATTAATGAAGGGAACCGAGAAAAAAGAAATGGCTGAGAGGCCAAAGAAAGTTGTTTGGAGGGGGATGTGAACGAGTTTCGTCTTCAATCGTTGCCTGGGGTGGGACTTTTTTTCTGGCTTGGAGATCTGGAACGACTAAAACAGACAGAAAGGGGTGTCAGTGCAGGGAAGAAAAAGCATGTCCACTCAATAACCAGCCTGGCACCCAGCTCAGAACCACTGACAGCTCCAAACCTGCTTCAAAGCATTCTGTCCCCTCTACAACCCGTTTTCCTAGGTCAGGAGGATACTTCACATGTAAAACATTTTACAGCTATAACAGATATTATAGTGTCTACTAGAGAGGAAAACACTCAGTTGGCATGTTTAAAGCAACGAGAGTATGTTCCAGAAGTCAAGACAATGAAGGATCTGTATGTTAAGACTGATATTTCAAAGGGGGTTTATGGAGATGAAAAACCTCCTTTGCAATTTCATACAAGAAAAAAAGTCTAGGGCAAGAATAGACATTTTTGAATGGCACGCAAAACCCCAATATGTAAACGTCCCAAAGCGCCTACATGCGATAATACCCCCCCCCACCCGAGCCTGCATCATTACAATCCAACCTTGCTATGGTAAACACCCACCTATGTGCAGAAATGTATTTACACCTCAATAGAAAAGCGTAAACATTGAAATAGGGCGAGCTAATATACCAGGAGGTTTCATTTTCAGAAAGTAAAAATCAGCTACACTCCCGCCTCAAAAAAAAAAAAAAAAATACAATGTATCATTACGCCTAGGGCAACATGGAACGTGATTCCCCAAAATAACATTCAACACGTACACCTCCACACAGACAGACACAGACACACACACACAAACACACACACCCAGACACCTGTGGACGTGGACAGTGCATGCTCCGAACAGTTGAATGTTAGCGTACAGTATGTTAGGGAGCATCAGACTATAAGTCTGCGTTCTGATCATGAATTACATTGTGACTCTTGGGTTTCGGTTACCTTTGGAGACAGTGGCAGAAACAACATGAACAGAGAAGCGACGGATGCTAGAACTCGAAGACACACTCGGAGGGTCTTGAAGTCTGATCTCTCGTCAGCTCTCCTTTCCCACCCTCTCAGAAGCTAAGCAAGAGGACTGGAGCTCTGTAGGGAGGGGGGGCCTTAACTGGTCGACTGAACTCAGCTCAGCGTTCAGGTCTGTGGTGCGTGGGTTCTGGGAGGGAGTGGGGTGGGTCGAACAACTGTGTGCGCGCGCGTAGGATGGATGTGTCTCGTCCGAATGTGCGTCGGACGACCTCTTTAACCAGCGTGGCGCCGGCTGATCTCTGGTCAGCCCCTTTCACCCTCCCGAAGGACGTTAACACAGCGAGGATGACCCTGGTCAGTGCTTGTGCAGTCAGTTGACTCCCCACACTCTTAAAAAATTGGCCTGCTGCAATTGGTCACCGTAGTCTGATCACGACAGATTTCTCTTTTGGGTTTTTGACACTCGCCCTCTGAAGCTAATCAAATTGAGGCTGGATCTGAGGGAGAAGAGAAAAGAGAAGAGGCCCGCTCCCCCCCAGCCGGCACCCAAACAGAGCCTCTGTCTCCAAGTATAGCTCTCATGTGCGACTCTCTGACGCTAATCAAGGCCTGGCCAGGTCATTCTAGGAGAGGGACCTCCAAGAGAAAAGAACATTAAATCAGGTATTTGTAAAAGATAGAAGAGGGTTTGGGGTGGGGCAGTGTTCCTTTCTATAGCTTAGGGAGTGTTAAGAGTCCCTGACTACTCTTCTCTCTCCCCCTCCCTGGCCCCATGTCCAGCAGCAGCCATCTGTTGAATGAGTGGTCGCGCTGTGCGTTCCGGAAGGCCAACTCAGCGGACTTCGGTTGGTGGCTGGGCTAATGGGGCAGCTATCCATGACTTACCAAACCCCAGCTAGCCTTGTCTATCAGATGGCAGTATAGCTAAGCTTCAGCTGAATTAATGTGTGGACTGTCATCTCTGGAAAAATGTATTTCATGATTAAAAGAGATCGGGGGAGGAGGGAGGGGCTTCCAGCACATGCTTATTTGACTGATTCACATTTGCAAAACAATATTCCAAATAATCCAAATTAACTGTATTTAGCAAAATTGTACAGTATTGAGTGCAAGACATAGATGATTGCTCTAAGTCATTTGGCATTTATACAGTGCAGTAGCTGCTGTGAAGATATGGC
This sequence comes from Esox niger, assembly GCA_016801105.1. Classification (NCBI taxonomy): domain Eukaryota; kingdom Metazoa; phylum Chordata; class Actinopteri; order Esociformes; family Esocidae; genus Esox; species Esox niger. Next base: position 7,603 of record JACXGJ010008132.1, on the reverse strand, counting down.
CTGAGCTTACCTATTTCTCTTGTGGCTCAGAGAGTGGGATCTGGATCGAGAGCGGGATGCCGAGCGCCCTCTGGTTCGGGATGCCGACCGGGATCGGGAGCGGGAATGACTGCGACACAAAAAAACATGGCAGCCAAAATATAGTAACCTCCAACCCCAGAACTAAAGACAGGAAGTGCACAACTGGAAAGAAGGACTGGTTGTTTCATCACCGTGACGACTTACCTCCTCACAGAAGTCTTGGACTTGGACCGTGCAGGGGAGCCAGACCTAATATGGAAGGGAAAAACGGTAAGCATTTTTCCTCACAAAAAACAGCTTTAATATTTTTTAAATACACCCCCGCCCATCCCAAAAAAGGGACTGTCGACTCTCACCTGTTCCTACGCTTGGAGTAAGATGGGGAGCGGTGTCTGCTGCTGTGTGGTTGGAGAGAGACCTGTATCAGTGACAGGTTTCAAAGACAAATAAAGTAGTTTCGGGGGGGTCCGCTGGTGACTTACCGGCCATTGCTGCGGGAGCGGGAGCGATAACGGCGGCCACCGGACCTGGAACGGGAACGAGACCGGGAGCGAGACCGGGATCTGGAAGACAAGAAACAAGCTGTGAAGTCTCTAATATGCAACATCCCGGCAGTGAAACCTAGAGAGAACGGCATTGGCCCTCAACTGGAGTGAATTATCAACCAGGCCACTGTAAGATGTTAAGCAATGTACTGTAGGTGTTTACAATCTCTTTCTCAGTATCACAGAACATTTTCCTGATTAACCGAGTGATACTATAACGTGATAAGGAAAAGGCAGAGGTCGCCCATTCCGAATCTGCCAACCACACCCTCCCCTCCCCAAAACTAATTTCTCCTGGCTGGCATCCTTTTTTCCTTTAAATGGCTTGCCTCTCTGGGACTGGCTCATAAAAGGTACAATACATATCCCAGCCACAGACTTTGACACCAAAAGTTACACAGTGAATTTCATGGAGAGTTAAACATTGTGTTTTGTCATTTTTCTGAAAATGAACAAACTCACAATAGCCAATGCATGCCAATTAAAGGTGTATTTTAATGTTGGCATACATTTGACATGGAAAAAAGAAAATCACAGGACAGCCTGTTTTTTATTGTGCTTAGATTAATATACAGTGGGGAGAACAAGTATTTGATACACTGCTGATTTTGTAGGTTTTCCTACTTACAAAGCATGTAAAGGTCTCTAATTTTTACCATAGGTACACTTCAACTGTGAGACGAAATCTAAAACAAAAATCTGTTTTGTGAAAGCACTTTGTGACAACTGCTGATGTAAAAAGGGCTTTATAAAATACATTTCATTTGATCTGCCATAAACAGCAACGCATTTTCATAATATAAAGTTTTTTGTCAAATTTAAGACAAATCACACATACAATACTACTTACTTTATTAAATATACAGCTTGATCCACCAGTGGACAAGCCAACTAATTAGGGTCAACACTACCCTATATTCTAAAGAATTTTGCACCGTGGCAATATATCATAGAGCCCCCAGCAGACACGGGCGGTAGCTCACCTGCTCCGGCGACCTCCCCCCCTCTTGCTGAAACGGTAGCAGTCATACGCATAGTGGCCGCGGTCCCCACACTGGTAGCAGCGGTCCTGAGGGTCGAAGTGGCGCCGGCTAGGGCGGCCATGCTTGGTCTTTCGTGACATCCCGGTTGACAGCTCCACGCGAATTCGAGAACCACACAGCACCCTGCGTACGGGAAATGCACGTAATATCGAGAAAGGGGGTACTGGACCGTAGTGCGTAACAAATCCTAAAGGTTTTATTGTGCATAACTCTTAAGACGGCAGGAAATTACATTGCATTAATTTCATTGCTCTGAAAGATTAGTGTGATTTATTTAACACCTGATCCAACAACATCACAGACAGGATTGTTAACATCCAAACAGACATGAGATTCATGACGGCGCATTGATATTTGTTATATCACCCAGACCGATGTTACATTAAAATAAGTATAGTGGGCTGATAATTTAGTTACTCACTTTCCATCCATGCCTTTCACAGCATCTTCTGCATCACGGGCATCTTCATACTCCACAAAGGCAAAACCGGGAGGGTTCCTGGCCACCCAAACACTCCGCAAAGGGCCATAGTAGCTGAAGGCGCGTTCAAGCTCACCCTTGGCAGCACCATTGCCCAGGTCTCCAACATAGACCTTACAGTCTGTGTTACGAGAAGAGCCACGAGATGACGAGTGGTATGACATCGTTTACCTTGTGGACAGAGGGATAAGCCAAAAATGAAATTAAAACATCAGAGAACAACACCTTGTAAAATGGTTCTTGTTCCAATCTCCATTGATACTGCATACACATGGGGGAGTGTATAGGATTGCGTGGATTCTTTAATAAGACATTTTCACTTATAAATGTACTCAATGTACATTATATAACAACAACAATTAATATATTACACTGTATAGACATTGCTTGATTTATGAAAACTGTCGTATTGTATCTCATGTCCATGAACTAGGGCAACACCATCAAACCTCACTTTAGGCAAAAGATTTAGTAGATTTAATATACTCTAACTAAAGACTGTAATTACGCCTTGAGAATTGTCCATTGGTACCCTTGGGGAAGCAGCTTAAACAAATTAAATTACACATTTCAATACACCGTAGGAAATGAACGGGTTAAAATGGCATCCGGCCTAGTAACTTAGGATAAATAGGCAACTGATATTTGTCAAATATAGGTTTAGGGCAATATTGGTACAGACCAAAACCACTTACTTTCGATCTAGCAATCTGACAATGTCTCTGCAGTTACAGAGAACTAGCGATTTGTTACTCGTTCAGTCCGCAATAATTCTGGTTCCTACTCGATGTTTCTAGCTACTGTGGCTACGCTAGCTACTTAGAAAGCTTCCTTATCAAACTGGCCAGTAAACAATGGCGTCGGCGCGCTTACCTTTATCCCTCAAACAGTTCCGCGATTGATTATCGGTTTCCAACCCTTTTACTGAAATTCAACATGGGCCAAGCTGGTGAAACGCGTTGAATGTGAAATACTTACTATTTTGATGACAAATGCTTAGCTAGGCTTTAATACAACAACCCTGGTCACTGTCAGCCAGCCCGTGTGAGATTGCGCTTGCGCAATTAGCCCACCGACCGTAGGAAGAGGCTAAACTAGTTAGCGTGGTGGAGACCGCACTTGCCCGTCCCCTTGATGTCAAATAAAACAATCACACAATATTTTCTAAAGACATTTAAACACCATTGCTGGTTACAGTGCTTCCAAAGGTTGAGCAGTTACAAACCTCTCCGCGGTGAATTATTTACTCAAAAGATTAGAAATCGCGTTCCCCTCCCCCTACTCATTTGAATGATTTGCTCACAAATCCTTCGGATATAAATATATCCTTCGTTCATAGACGAAGTGCGCATGCGTAACAGTGATAAATCCCGCCGTTAAGGCCTAGCAGGTTCAAAGCGGCCTGGAGCCTTATCATACAGTCACTGATTTCATGACTACTTTTCACTGCAACTTGATTGACCTATGCCCTCCCTCAGGGAACAGTGGTTAGGCCAAATGTATATCCAAATGTTCCCTTTCAGTCTGTATCTTTAGTGATACTCTAGGGGACAGACGGTTTTATAAAGAAAAACGTGAAAAAACGTTGCCATGGGAAACTCTATAAAGAGCGTCCAGGACCTGACCCTTGCTTTCGCAAACTAAATGAATTGCATCTGCAACATAAGACAGATGCAAATGACACAAAGAAAAGGGCAGAGACTGGATGCGACTGTCTGGTCCAGTAACAGCACAACTGTTTAAACATTCCTGGTCAACAGACCCAAAGGGTGGGGTGGAACTCCAGACCTGATGAGTCCATTGCATTTGGCAACAATGCGTGATACTGCGAAGCATAACTTTGGAGTAGTTACCATTGGTGTTGAGGCGTGTCTCCAATGCCGTCTTGTCAACGGAGGCCAAAAACACCAAACCGGGTGAGGGGGAAGACATGCCTGGAGCCAGACGAGCCAGCGGAGTGGTGAGACCAGTAAACAGAGAGGTACAACATGGCCTTCATGGGGCCAGATCAAGTAAAATGAGAGGACCTTATAATCACTCAATTATAATTACTGAAGTGGCAGATACAGATGTAATTAAAATGACTGATGAGGTGATTTTCGCTAGTGCACATACTTATATTACTATTTTTCCTTACATAGCCCAATACATTTTTTTTTGTGCAAATATAGAATGATATTAGAATTGCCTGTGACATGATGTTGTATCAGAACCCTTCCATAGACTTTTTACAGCCGAGTTGGATTTGTGATTCTAAGGCTAACCACTAACAACCATTCCCATAGCCAGAAAACGGTGCATTGCCAAACATCACTGTTAGAGCAGCAACATTGGCCCCCAAGCTATAATCTATCTGAAATTAGGATAGACATAAGTTTTAAATTAATTTCCACAAGTTGCCAATTCAAAATAATCTAGCGCCTTGATTATTTTTAGATTCTCAGCTAAATAATATTGTTGGGGGAAATTGGTTACTTAGTCAACATAATGTTTCAATGTGGAAAGAAAAACACACGGACACAGTTAAGCGTTGAAAATAAATAAACTATATTCAATAAGGTCAACTTGATTACTACATAGTTGTTATTTTTCAAACACATTACACATCATGCCATATTCTCCATTTGTCTTTTTTTGTCTTTCCTAAAAAAATTATTTAATTTTCAATTAATTTATTACAATATTGAATAAATGTATACATCACATATCTTCTTTAAGTCAGTCATTATTCCCTACAAATGTCAGGCAGAGAGAAAAGGTTGACAGATAGAACTGCACAAAGGACACACTGAAGAACCTGGGGTGAGTCCCCCCCCAGGCAGAAAGATGTGGAGCACAACACAGACACAGAAATATCACACTCCAACAAACTGACGACAAAATGATCTGAAATGTTCACATACGGACAGAGAAAGTCAATCTTTCTTTTCATATATTTTATAGGTAGTGAATAAGTGTAATAAAAAAGAGACAATTCATCTGCTGCTAGCCCAAATCGACATTGCGTAATTTTTGCAAAGTCTCCGCGGACCACGCAAGCGGTCACATACAGGACAAGAGGCATTGCCTTGACGTCGTTACGTACGCAATGTGTCTACAACGTTTGACGTAAGACAACGGGACAGAACGGGAAAAGTTTTTTTGGATAACCTGATCCAAATGTAAACTTAGACATCCATAACAGACCATGCTAACACACGAAGGGATTCATGCATTTGCACATAGGAAACACACATGTAAACATCTGGGAGTGATATCTCTTCTACAGCAATGGCCAAAGCCATACAAGTAACGATCATAACAAACACAATGTCTACTGTGGCGTTCCTTTAATTTTCATCCTTTATACCTGAACCATAAAGAAACTGACGAGATACCTGCGACGTCAATAGTATTTTAATGTAAACATGCTAATCTTATTTGATAGTCTCCAAGGTCCTAATTAAATAAATATATGTGAGTTGGCAGAGGGTGCAACAAACAGGGGAGGGAAAAGTTGTTTTTTTTACTCCCACTGAGTTAGCTGTGTTGACTGCTCTTCAAAGACTGAAACAAAGAAGATTCAGGCTTGTATTTTACATTGCAACTACATTCTGAAGTATTGGAACAATATGGTTTTCTTCAAGAAGCGTTTGAACAATAAAATATCATTAATAAATATAAATAATTTAACTCTGGGGAACAGAAATGTACAAATGTACAAAAACATACGAATAGTACTTTAACCAACTAAATAGTTAAATGTAGGCAAGAAATAAGACATCCGGTAGTGCCACATCAAATGAACAGTGCAAGGGGTGATTTTTCCTCATAGTGGAAGATTAGAAGAATATAAAAAATGTCTCTTCATTTCTTGCCTGAACAATAGGGTCTATATCTATAAGTTAGTGCTTCCACCATTATCAATATTGTTTGGAAATAGAAACATTTGTCTTCCTGAATATTTTGGAAGTAAAGATATAAAGTTGCTTTTCAAAAGTTTACAAACACTGGCAGTGGGAAAAAACGTAGTGAAGGCCAAGACAATCGTAACTGAAATTGTTATTGGCATTATGTAAACTGAGATGAACACATCTTCATTTTGTGTCTGTCTTGTTCTCTTCTCTTCACAGTTTTTCAACGTTTTCCTAGCAATTTGCATACAACACAGGCAATTAGACCACATGTAAGGACCGAGGACAGTCTTGTGTCAGTTCTCTACCCCATCTCCTGTTATCTTATGCTATTTATTGCACTTTCATCTCATTGAGATTGGGGCAGAAGTTACAGTATATGATATAGTAAATAGGCCTACTATATAGTATTTTAGTGGATCTTTTCAAGATGTAGGTATTTCAGTATGTATGTAATCATATGTTCCAGTGAAGTGTACTTAGCTATGTAGTAGAGATTGCTTGTCTGCCATTGGTTTCCATATTGCACATTCATCAGTTTGGTTTTTGTTGCCCACTCAAAGCATACACATACTGTCTAAGACCGGTAACATTAAACTAAACATTAAATACTAGACTCAAGTATTTAATGGCATTAAACTGGTAGGATGCAGAATAACTATAGCAAGGGTCAGTAGCTAATTACACAGTGTGCTACTGCGTAAGCTGTTGACGTCATACCAAAGTGAGCCTACGGCTTGAAATCGAACATATCCCAGCTACGCAAAGGGGAGATTTGAATTCCACCTTTTTTACAAAGTCGATGTACTGCAAGCCTTAAAAAAGTTGAGTTAAGCTGATCCCAGAGCAGCCTTTACTGAAGACAGGTGAGGAGCAGAGGCAAGACAGCATGCTCATCACAGGCCTTTACTGTAAACAGGTGAGGAGCAGAGGCAAGACAGCATGCTCATCACAGGCCTTTACTGTAAATAAGTGAGGAGCAGAGGCAAGACAGCATGCTCATCACAGGCCTTTACTGTAAACAGGTGAGGAGCAGAGGCAGGACAGCATGCTCGTCACAGGTCTGGCTGCAGTCTGGACCTGGACTCAAATGTGCACCATTCTCCCACAAAATAACGTAATCCAGTATTCTCATGTCATCAACCATGCGTTGTTTTGTTGACCATGCCTGTGTTGTCATGCACCTTCACCTGTAATACTGCAGCAAAAGATTTGGAGCCCTTCACGCCTAAAAGTGCCCCCCCACAGTAGTCAAGTATCACAAACGTAAAAAATATCTTCACAAATACTGACGGATTGGATTGAATGAACAATACAAACATCTCAGTAGAGAAACGTGTACACGCTCCTGATCCTGATTTCTTATGCCGGTTGCTAACAGGTTGCTCTCTATTGGACCGAACACCCCAGATCAGCTCTCACCCCACTGCCCTCTACTTCCCCTGTTACACACACCAGACCCGCCATCTCACCCCACTGCCCTCTACTTCCCCTGTTACACACACCAGACCCGCCATCTCACCCCACTGCCCTCTACTTCCCCTGTTACACACACCAGACCCGCCATCTCACCCCACTGCCCTCTACTTCCCCTGTTACACACACCAGACCCGCCATCTC
>JACXGJ010008131.1:0-28102 GCA_016801105.1 Esox niger | reverse complement strand
CCCCCCCCCTCTGTCTCTCTGTCTATCTCTATCCCCACTCCACTTCTCTCTGTCTATCTCTATCCCCACTCCCCCCCTCTCTGTCTATCTCTATCCCCACTCCCCCCCTCTCTGTCTATCTCTATCCCCACTCCCCTTCTCTCTGTCTCTCTGACTATCTCTATCGTGCTCAGATTCTACCATCCCCTCTCCCCCTTTCTCTGTCTCTCTATCTCTATCCCTCCATCCATTCATTTCTAACCTGATTTATTCCCTTCTTCCTTTATTGACCCTCTCCCCATTCTCCCTCTTTAACACTTGGTGCCTTACATTAAGTCAACTTCCCCTGTCACCACCTGCTTACAAGGCTTCCTAACCTTTGACCTTTCATTCTATACTTCCCTGTATCACCCCTCGCTATCTGTTTTTTCCTGTCCCTCTTTCTCTCTCTCTCTCTCTCTCTCTCTGCCCCCCCTCTGGGTGGAATAGGGAAATGATTAGTGAGAACACATTCAGATTTTCCTTCCATGTGTCATGCCAATGAAACGCCCGTGTGCCCGCAGCACAAAGGACAGCTGTGCCAGGGAAGAAGTAGTGTGTGTGTGTGTGTGTGTGTTTGTGTGTGTGTGTGTGAAGAGGTAAAGTAACAGAGTGTGATGTACCATCATTGCATTCGGTATGGAGTTTGGGTTGTGTAGCTGATGGCACGCACATCTCTGCGGGCTTCTGGTTAATGTGTGTGCGTCCTGAAAGGAGTTGGGACAATCATCTGTTGTTATTGGTTGTGTTGCTGTGTGTTTGTGCGGACGCTGTGATTTTTGTTGTGTGGGTGGGGGTGGTATAGTCGTGGGAACTCTAATTCCATCCGTCCAGATGTGTTGCACGGTGCAGTGAAACCAGACCCACACCTTGTCCCCCGAACTTCACCCCCCCACCCGGCCACCAGCAACCCGCACAGAACTCTGCGTAAAGTCACATGTGGAAACAATTCAGTCGATGCACTGAGAAGGGTAGCCCTCACACACACACACACACACACACACACACACGCACGCACACACACATTCCCTACAACACAATTACACAAACACTCTCCCATGCTGACGCTTCACACAATCCCCCACCACACACACTTAGAAACACATGCTGCTCTCACATCGGTCCCCTGTTAACGTGCTCACAGCACGGCGTTTGACACTGTGTTAACTCTGTGGCGTTTCTTAGCAGCCATCACTTACTCATATGTCCGTTAAGGTGAGGAGGTGGCTAGGGTTACTCATTCGGCATGTCCAGTAATGTGAGGGCGTAGTTAGGTGTAGCCGTTAAAGGTTTTTGGTGTCACACATGCATCTGAGCCCAGCTGATACACAACAAATCATCGTCTATTTCAGACGATTGTCTGGGAGGGGGAATAGTCTATATTTAATTTGAAAACTGGCTACAAGGGGCAATCGTGACTACTATTTCAACAGATGGTTCAGTATAAAGATTGGCAGAAAGTGCTTCTCCAAAAGAAATCCCAGATCACACTTGTAGGCGATTTCATAGCCATGTTTTCTGGCTAAGCTCATGCATGGAAAGACATCAAGTCTAACTAAACATGTGCAGGCATCATATTACAAGACACTTCTTTGAAATGAAGTTGCTTTTGACTAAAACGAAAACCAGTCAGTTCGTCACCTTTACATGGTCGAAGCTACGTAGTGTGAACCTTTATTTTGTGTAACCCCAAAGTTTGAGGGTCCTCTGCAAGCGGTCACTTAAATCTGGTGATGGTGTATCTCTGATGGTTTCAGCTGCACACTGACAAAAACAATTGTGAGTTTGAGTCCACTAACAAATAAAACATAGTTGTACAATTCAAAAGGTTTTATTTAATGCCTTTCCCAAACATTAACCTCTAACCATCTGGACCATGCCCCTGAGACCAATATTTCTATCCCTCTTGAGTTTTAACCTCACAATTAATCTCACCCCTGGACAAACGTTGAAGACTGACGTCTGACTGTGAGACCTTGTTGCTGAGCCCCCCAGTGGCGGTGAGAGCCCTTGTTGTTTTGTAACATTCAGGAACTCCCTAAGAGATGCCCAGAACCCAGCTAGACCAGTCACAGAGGTATGCAGAGGTATATGTGTGTGTTCTTGTATACAGAGTGTTTGCCTTTGAATGTTAAAAAATGTGTGTGTGTGTGTGTGTGTGTGTGTGTGTGTGTGTGTGGGGGGGGGTGTTTTTGATGTAGCCAAAGTGCAGAAACAAGCCCATTTGTGTAATTTAATATTTCACTGGCCTCACATCTGGAGCAGTATGTAAAAATGGAAAATAGAGGGGTGCTGTGGAAGACTGACATGAGAGAGGGAGAAAGAAAAAGTACAAGAGAGAAAATACACCCTCTTCTCCTGAATACACATTCTTAGCCTTCACTCACACACACTTTAAAATGAACAGGCTCATGCTCCTCCAGAGACACACATTTCTACTACACACAAACACGCTTCAAGTACATGAATACACAGTCATTATGCATTCCTTCTCTCTTGCTCTATTCACCGCTCTGCTTCTCTCTCTCTGTCTCACTGGCTTCCTCAGACACGCGCGTGAGCACCCAGTGCAGGGGAATGGTGATGTACGTTGGCGTGAGTGGGGAGGTGATCTGTGTTTGATTAGTGTTTGGCTCTCTGACAGCTCTGATGATGACATTCAGCGCTTTGAGCTCTTCTGGCCTGGGCCTACTCCAAACATAACCAGGCACTACGCTACACCACACACACACACACACACACACACACACACACACACACAAACACACACACACACACACAGGCATGAACAAGCGCATTCATTTACGCACACAAACACACCTGCATGTGTGCTTGCGCACGCACGTGCACACACACACACACACACACACACACACACAGACACACTCTAGGGCCCGCAAATACACAAGCATACAGCCAGGGTAGGAGAGATCCTGCCTCATGTACATATGCATAGGCTAGCTAGCCTTTACTTCCACAGATGTTCTGCACACAGTACATGGTGTACCTCCACATTACCAAATGTTTATCGCCTATCTGTCTGTCTATCTGCCCGCCTGTCTATCTATCTGCCTGCCTGACTCTCTGTCTGTCTGTCTGGGTCACAGAATCGGTGTTATATTTACTAACACATTCTGTGCCATACATGGCGGACATTGGTTTTTGGGGTCCCCCCATTGAGGCAAAACATTGATGTATCCCCCCATCAGGCGGTTAGAAATGTTTGTAGTAAAGTTCATTTCCTGCATTTCAACACATTTTGCCAAAGGGCCCAGACATGTCCTTTCAGTTTTAAATATGCATGTCTATTTCTTTTTTCACTGGGCAGACAAACATTCAACTTTAGACTTAATGAATTTGCAATTCTAAATATTGTGCCGTGGGGCAGAGAGAATTGTTAAACACATGTCGTGCACTAATTTTGAAATAGGCGATAAAGAAAAGTAATGAATTTGTGCCGAAAATGTTCTGTATTTCTAACCACTTTGCCATGGGTTGAAAGGAAATGTAGTTTTGAAGCAAATTCTACTGAGGTCGCTATTTCCACATCCATATGCTACCTTAGTGAGAATGACTAACAGAGTCATGGTGGTTCCCCAGGAGGTCAGGGTCCATAAGCCCATGCCCAGCGGGCCAGTTGGACTTTCCCCCATTACAACAATTATGGATATCTGGCTAGACTATTGACCTACATGCTGTTAGCTGACATGGCTATTTGAATGTCTTAACAGTGGACACACGGCTGATGCACAGCGTGAGGATGACATGCTGTATTCTAGTACTCTCAATAATAAGGTGAGACTCCATTGATTTCCCCTCAGCAAATACATCGCTGGGGGGTGGGGCTCTATTCAATGTACGAGGTTGCCCGGCAATGCAAGCATATGCACATACACACACACACACACACACACACACACAGAAATCCACACACACACTTTTCTCTAACTTGTGGGGCTGCATGCCCAGATCGTGTTAATCCTTTCTGTCCTGCACACATCTCGCTGCTCCCATCAACGTCAACGCTGCTTTGATGAACTAACACAGTTGTGCTCGCACACACACACACACGCGCGCGCGCGCGCACACACACCACACTCCGATCATTATCATTGTTTCAGCTGGAGAAGAGTCAGGGTTTTGTTAGTAATTACAGGGGTTTCGAATAAAAGTTCTCAAGAAGAGAGAATGGATGGATGAAGGAAGATAGAAAGAAAAAGACAGAAAGACAGAGACAAAGACAGAAGAAAACACAACTGTGTCTGTGACATATTAGTCATTTTTTACCGTAATTGTTTTGCAACTCCATACCAAAAAAACAGGGCTTTGGGAATGTGCTTTTCAGTGGACTGGTTCCAAGGCTCTTAGTCCTTGTCTGCTGAAGTAAAGGGCAAAGGGTTTCTGGGCGGATGGTGAGGCTTGAGAAAGCAGTGTACTCATGGAAAGAAAGATGCCTGTTATGTTGCTAGTCCTGGGGCTTGGAGTTAGGGTTGACCCCCAGCAAAGAGGATTGTTTTGTGCCTTCACACTTCGCTGTGTTTTTCATGTTCACGGTGACACAGTCCCAAGAGACAGGTTTTCGGCAGACAAGCTGCTGACACCCTGATAAGAAAATCCAGATCCTTTTGGTTGATTGATTGATTGAATATTTGACTCATTGATTGAGTGATTGATTCTCATCTGTCAGCAGTAGGATGCCCATGTTAGTCAGAAGCATGTCAGACCTTTTGACCTCGCCATAGAAATGTACTATACAAACCCACAGCCTGACAACAGGCAACACACAGTCATCTACAGCCATACTTCGCTGTCTCTTGGGGCTCGTAAAACAAACGCTTGTTAAACCAACCACTGTGAAAAACACTCTGAGGTCAGGATAAGGTTGTCATACACTGTCACATTAAAGAGAGAGAACTCAGAATTCCCCCTCCTCTGTGTCTCCTTTGATTCTGTGAGTGTTCTGGGTTTTAACATTTCTGATCTTTGCATCTGGAGGATTCATCCCTCCTTCTGTCTCTCTCAGCCTCTCTCTCTCATCCTGTTGTTTCCCGGTCTCTCTCCCTCTCTCTCCCTTCTCTCTCCCTTTCATGCTGTTGTTTCCCTGTCTCTTGGGGATGGACAAGTAAACAGAAATGTTCCTTTGAATACACATCAGAAAAAAAAGATCCCTGCTTAACTTTTTTTGAGTCAGACAACCATTTTCATGTGCTACTCAAGAAGAGAAAGAGAAAGAGACAATCTAGTCCACCCAGATTGATGTGTATGAACACCCAGACACACGATGCAGAGGGGAGTCAGTACGACCTGTGTTCCTCCTCCGCTTGCTTCCCGGGCTGCCCAACCGGGAGTGTTTGTGTGGTATCCAGGGGCAACCACAGGGGAGGCAGATGCAGGGAGGTAGAGCACCAGCTTTGCTTTTTCCTCCACTCTTGTTTGCGTGCCTGATTGCTGTGTGTGTGTGTGTGTGTGTGTGTGTGTGCGTGTGTGTGCATGTGCGTGTTTGTGTGTGTGTGTGTGTGTGTGTGTGTGTGTGTGTGTGTGTGTGTGTGTGTGTGTGTGTGTGTGTGTGTGTGTGTGTGTGTGTGTGTTTGTGTGTGTGTGTGCGTGCGTGTGCGTGCATGTGTGTGTGTGCGTGTGCATGTGCTTGTTTGTGTGTGTGTGTGTGTGCATGTGTGTGTGTGAGAGAGGTGAGGAGTGCGTGGAGAGTGTTGTTGTATAAAGGTTAAATGTTACTGACATGCACGCACTGACTACTGGAGTGAATAAGTTAAATGCACTCCATGCTCTCCTCTCTCCAGAGGCTTTACCTCTCTCGTACTCGTTTTGTTCCTCTCTCTGTCAAACTCCCCTGCTTTTTCTCATCCTACTTTTGCCCTTTACACTCCCTCTCTTTTTCTCTTTCTCCGGCTGCCTTTTCGTCTGATGGTTTTTGCAGAGGTGTGACTCATTGGGCATAGAGCCATACTGTCAGGTACAGAGGGTAGAGGAAGGTGGAAGAAGGGAGAAGGGTCGGGGGGGGGCAAAGTGGAGAAGGAGAGGGGAAGGAGAGGGGAGGATAGGGAGTAGGAGAGAGGGGAGGACAGAGAGGAGGAGAGAGGGGAGGACAGAGAAATGGGGAGGGGGAAGGGGGGGCAAAAAAAGGGGAGGGAGAGGGAAGGACAGAGACAAGGGGAGGGAGGGGACAATGGGGGGAGGAAAAGGGGAGGACAGAGAGAACGAGGAGGCTTTGCGGAGGATAGGGCAAGAAAGCAGGGAAACAGAGCATCAGACAGAAAGAGAGGGAGAGAAAGACAAAGACAGAGAGAGATAAGGGATTGCACAAGGAAAAGGGTACAAAGCAAGGAAAATATAAAAGGAGGGAAATGAATCATTTCTGCAAACAGGCTATTTGCCCTTCTCTATGTTTCCCTTTTCCCTGGCTGCTCGTGTTCTGGCCACGCGCTGTACTCAGTAAAATGACAGACCGACCAACGTGTTTATGTGCAACCCTGTTCATGTGCAAACCTGTGTTTATGGCTTCTTCTGCTTTAGAAGAAGCTAATTACCCAGTTTCCCTGGGGGGCAATAAGGTGCCCACTGTAGACACACACACGTTTGTTTTTCTATCCTTATGGGGACCTGAGAACTCACCAATCCTTATAATAACCATCATGCCTAAACGTCACCTAGCCCTAACACATAATCCTGACTGGTAATATTTAAACCTGAGAGGAACCCCATTTTTTCCTAAACCTGACACCTGAGTCGAAATGACTTGTTGGTGACCCACCAAAAAACCTGATGGTGGACAAATTTTCAGGTTTTTCTATCTGTGTACGGACATCTGGTCTCCACACAAACTCACTCACCCATGCAGGTACATATGCAGTGAGGCCTGCAAACACACAAACACACACAAGTGCATGAAAACATGTAGGCACACACACACACACACACATACACTGTGGGGGTTGGGTAAGGGATGGAGGAATTAATCTGGGAATGGCAGGGGGTGGGACTTGATGAATCATAGTGTCTGCCGTCAATCATCTGTATCACTAACCCTTAGGCAGGGGTTCTCCACACTCATTTCAGCCTTGGCATACACACACACACACACACACACGCTAACTATAACTAAACACACAGACGCACACACAATCTTGGCTGAGATTAGGGAGATTCTGATATTTTCCCCCGTGATGTGACATTGTACTGAGTGATTTGCTGTAATGTGCCCTAAAGATCAGGTCAGTCTGAGGACACACACACCCACACACACAGGCGCACGCACGCATATTTTGAGCTGGGACCAGTGTCCTCAGTGGTCTGCCAGAGAACACTAGGTCAGTCCTCCCTCGACTGCCTCCTCCTTCACCTTCCTTCCTTCCTCTTATTCCTGCTTGTTTTTCCTCATGGGGGGGTAATGAAGTACAAATTCCAAGGAACACCATGATGATGAAGATGAGAGTTAAGATTAAGGTGACGATGGAGACGATCCGAGTGATGATGATTCTGCAGACAGTTATGCTAAACTGAGAAGAGCACCAGCATACATGGATCCCGGTTTAAATGGATACCAGATTATTGCTGAGTGAGTGTAGTGAAGGACCTTTGACTCTGTTATCCAAGTACTCACAGGTGCAGCCCAGTGGCCAAAAGCCCCGCTCAATGATGCCACCTTCAGGACAGAATCCATCATTGACATTGAAAAGTTGTCAGGGTAAAATGTGTGAATACATTCTGTCGCTTGTTCCCACTGAAGTCATGTCATTGTAACGCTATCAGTAGCCTGTCCCCAGGACATGACAATGACACTGATGGTAAAGTTTTCCATCTAATAACTTGGTTCCCATGGTTATCCACATGATATTGACAGGCCTGCATTGACTAGTACCTTTAAATTCACATCTGGACCCCGACGTCCGTTCCACTGCCTTATCGTATACTTCCTCTGTAATCACGGACAGATTTAGACGTAAGACAGCAGGGGGTACAGTTTAGTATCAGGTAGAATAGCCCACCAGCTGTACTCTGTCTGGACCTTTTATGGTAAGGTTTGAATACCACTGGTCTGGTAGAAAAGGACCACACCCATACACTGTCCGGACCTTGCAGGAATTTAACACAGAGGAATTTAAGTCAAACTTATAGATCTATAGATTGGTCTATTGGATATTTTTCTGTTAAGGTGACGGTAGAGATATAGTGTGTGTTGTAGAGCACACCTAATTTATCGGGTCTATTTCTGTGTTGGTGGAAGTAGAAATGTCAAATCATTTGGGTATATCCTTATGTTGGTGACATGAGTGATATGCCTGAACTAATGTATGCACATCCAGCTAGGATTAAAGACTCTTGATACAACTTTCTGGTTTTGAGTGATATGCCTGAACTAATCCAGCTCGGATCAAAGACTCTTGATACATCTTTCTGGTTTTGCCCACCTGTTCTATCTGGTTGGTCCTCTCCTCACAGCAGATGTGTGTCTGTGACAGCTACATCATTGAGGTACACTTGCTACTACAAGGTTGTGTGGTTGTCCTAATGTGCAATCTTCAGATGTGCACACTAACAGTAAGCCACTCTGCTAAATGGCTAAAATGTAAATGTGTGCGTCTGTGTGTGTGTGTGTGTGTGTGTGTGTGTGTGTGTGTGCAGTCTGTTTCAACACGTCTGTGTAACTTGCGGGAATCTTATAATGTGGAGCAGGACTATGTGCTCATGTCTGTGTCTGACAGGCACCGCTCCACCCTCTCACCCTTTCCCTCTCCTGCTCCCTGTTTTTTTGACAGCTCTAATAAGTTCAGTAGATCAGGTTACTCCCCTTCATCCATGCCAACTTCTCCCCGTTTTTCTGGTCTTTCTCGGTCCCCCGTTTCTTTATTTTCTCTACCTCTGTTCTCTCACCCTCTTTCTCTCCCCATTGCCCACTCTCATGTAAATACATACTCTCTCTCACCAACATGCAGTCTCTCACACACACACACACACACACACACACACACACAGACACTGTCTCTCCAGTCCTCTCAGGTTGCTGACATTTTCCATTTTTGCGCGTATAAAGTAATAATGATAATATTAACGGGTGTGACAGAGCTGGGCTCCACGGGCCGACCCTGCCAGGACTCCAAGAAATATCAGCCTTTTTCTGGGGGAATCCGAGACGCAGCATAGACCTGCAGTTTACACAGCTGAGTAGCATGTGGAATAAACTCTGCCTTCTCTCGCTCACTTCCCCCTCCCTTCCTCTCTCCTTTTTCTCCTATGTTCATTTCATCCTTCTTCTGTTCCTGCAGGATCATTCCTCCTCTTGGCCCAGACACAGGGAGCTCGCTACTGTTCACTGTCTTGTCGATATCTCCTCCCATTTCTCTATTATGCCTCATCACTATCTATCTCTTTCTGCTTTTCTCTGTCTCTGCCTCTCTTTCTCTCATCCACGTGGATGTTGTGGTGGTCACCTGCTATGGTGAGGTATGGCCAGACAGGGTTTGCTTGGGGCAATAAGGTGAGAGTAGAACTCCGCCCCCCTTATGCATTCCCATCTAGCTCTCTTCTCCTTCTCAATATGTATCTTCTTCTTCCTCTTCTCTCTTTGTCTCTTTCTGTCTGTCTCCTTGTTACAGGTTTTCCCCTCTCCCTCTTTTCTCCTCAACATCTGCTGGAGCAATCAAATGTTATCTACCCATTGGGACCATGCATGCACACTCCTGGCCACACAAACACTCAGTCAAGGTCATGGGGGGGGGGGGGCTTTGAGTCTTGACTCTCCCAATATTACAGATAGGTTAACCTGACCCACACGAAGGAGTGAATATTCGTTGACCCTGACCCCCGTCCCCCACCCAAAATGCAACACAAACCTACGCTGTTGACTTGGATATATATGAGCCCCCTTATGTCTGTGAGCACATGAAGCAGTGATACAGTGTCTGAGTTATGCATGAAACGTGTCAAACTGTAAATGAAATAGGTTCTGATTGTGCCTGTATTATTACATATGTATGTATGTATTTATGTAGTCGTGTTTTGTGCTAGTTTATAAAAGCTGCTGGTTTTACTGGTCTCTGTGTCCCTCTACTGGACATAGATCGTAGACACAACAACGTGACAAAAAGCACGCTAGGGCTGCTGGGAAGCTATGGCGACCTACCAGGAGCGTTGAATCACATCACAGAGTGTAACGCGGAACGTTAGCCTAAAACGTTATTAGCTCAAAGGGATGTCAACAGACCGGGGCTATTGGAGCCTTCTCACGCTATGAAATTTGTTAAGGCCAAATAATTTCTTAATAACGAGTGTGTAGCCGAAATCGGAGGCTGACCCAGGTCAGTTACGTTGGAAAGTATTACATGCACTTAATTACTACCCTACGATAGGACATATAAATGCTCTTGATTGATCATAATCTAAGCCTAATATATATATATATATATATATATATATATATATATATATAGCTTATAGAGAAAACAATATATACCTTTTCAATTTTTCCATTGTTGAGGAAACCTACAACTACAGCGCAACTGCTGGAAATTTTATGAACTTCCTTGTGGAAATCTGTGACGTATATTCCGTTCACTAACTTAAAGTTCCGTCATGAGCCTTAAATACCTTGTAATAGGTAGTAGTAGGCGCCGCTTGCTTAGCTCGATGGTGACTTTTATGTGGTCACAATTTATGGAAATTGATTACCACAACCTACCCACGGCTGTGGTACGAACCACGGGCACTGTTAGGTATTTTTCTTCATCAAGGATTTGTAGTTGATTGTGATGAAACATTTGTTGAATATGCTTATTTGGATTTAATTGCAATAAGTTAAACTCGCGTAATGAGTTCGGCCGACAACGCTACCTGCCTTCACACGTCGTCTGCGAAAAGTTATCTGACTGTAACTACAGTTCAATAAAATTGTAAAAAATAAATAAAACTCAGTAGTGACCTACAACTCAAAACATTCTCCTTGCCATGATTTATCTCTGCGAACGTCTCAGAGCAATATCTTAGTTCACCTCTATTTTAAACATACATATATTTGTCATATAGTTAAAAGTTATTTTGAAGTGGTTTTATTGGTGTCAAATGAAAATAAAATGATTATTATTGTAGTATACAAAACAGTTATCCTGTAGATGGTACGCTAGGAAAACAAATGAAAGGAGCATTTTCTGCAAGCCTATTCAGATTCCCAGACATAACGCAATGCTTTTGCATTATGAGATTTTCTATAAAGGCTTTCAATTTCCCGGAACGACATGCTTGCCACGTAATTCACGCGTAAAGTGTTTTGACTACCCGCGCTGGTTTAGCTCAGTGTTTACGTCCTCCTTGATTATTACTTGTTCCGCGGGACCGTAGCTTAACCACGGTGTTGTTTAGCGTTTTTTTCCATTAAAGCTTTCCAAACCTGCAATGTTCCCAAATAAATCGCAGTTACACAAATGCCTGTTATTTAACCTTCTCCTGCGACCCCATTGTTAAATAGAAGCTTTACAAACAGCTAATATATCATATATCCACGCACTTACACTTACAAAAATACCTGTCATATTGGCTACAACTTCAGAGCTAAAACCGATTCTGCTGGCTGTGTGGTCTAGCACTGGTTTAGCTCAGTGGGTTACTTCTGCGAACAGCTATCGTATGGTGTGCAGGCTGTCGGTACGACTCCGGGCGCTGTCCGGTGCTTTTTTTCAAATTGAAGCTTTACAAACGCCAAAAATGTGCAAACAAATCCCTACACTTACGAAAATGTCTGTCGTGTAGACTACATCTTTATAGTTAAAACTCATTCTGCTGGCTGCTGTATGTCTATCTGTTTCTGATTTAGCTTAGCGGTTACTCTTTTATTCACAGGTTACTCTTTTGAGCCGCAGCCCAGAGGGACGATCCAGGGCGCTGTCCAGTGTTTTTTGTTTTATATTTTTTACTTAAGCTTTGCAAAAGCTAAACACTCTTAAACGTTCCCGCACGAAAATATGCATGTCGTGTATAGTAGAGTCGTTCAGCTGGCTGCAGTAGCCTAAGTAGCACTGGTTTAGCACAGTGTTTTTTTTCGCAAATGCGAAAAGTTTCCAAGATTTTGATAAACTGCTTGGTAGAAATTAACTTGTCATCTAATTGAATGAATGAAACGCACGTTAAGAAAAAAATGTCACAACGTCAACGTTTAGAACGTCAAAACCGGTGTTGCTGCTGTTCGACGCAGGCGCTGGCTTAGCTCATGGGTTACTTCTGTTACAACATAATTCATGTCTGCATGACCTGAGGTTCGACCCCGGGCGCTGTCCAGCGTTTTTTGTTTTGTATTATTTTTGAAAGGTCAGCTAAAAACAAATGAAGTCTGTGCAATTAACATTTAAAGTGGATTAGTACTCTCTAAACCCGTTACACTTTAAACTGACGGAAAATAATGTGCAATTTTCAATTATATCTATAATCTTTTTCTGAATTGACAAATTACGATATCAATTCAAAGTGGTTTGTTTTGAATCGGCCTATGCTTGGCCATTTTAATTACATATTTTACGAGAAGTTAATTATTTTAAAACACAATACGTAGTCGTAGTCTTTATGAACGCCCCCTTTATATCAAGTAGATGGCGCTCTAGGATTAATAACAGAAGGGAATAACTTGATGTTAAAAGATAATGATCAATAGAGTAAGTATAAAACAGTAATATACACACTATTTTTGTTAAACCACCTAAATTAAGACAGCAAATAATTAAGATGGGCTGTATAATGGGCTATTTAAATTTCTGAATTTGATCCACGAAATTTTGGATTAAGTAAAACAATAAGAAAAGTATTCAACATTGTAAATGTTGTCCTTGCAATAGGCTACTTTCTTCTGTAAGCTTGTATCAACTGGGATCATGTAGTTAAAGTGAGTCGTAACCTGTTGTAGCGGAGGTCATTAAGATAAGTCTCTCACCCCATTGCATGAACTCAGCGGTTGCTACCGTTGCTTCAAGTGTGAAAGTAATGAAATGTCCTCATTTGGGCCCGAGTTTTGGGCCCGAGTATTGGGCCTTATTATTTTACAAATGTATTATTGCTTACATGTAGAATGTAAATGTTCAAATTATTGGTTATTTTTGGAATTTATTAAGAACACTACATATTCACTTGAAAATTGTGATATATTTAACGGAGTGTCTAATTGAACGCTGGTGAGAATAGCCACATGGCGGCTACTCGGCTGTTTACACCCACAAAAAATTAATCTAATTAAATAAATCAAATGTTTTTTATAAAGCCCTTTTTACATCAGAAGTTGTGCTTTTCAGGTGGCGTTTTACTTGTTTGCGTTATTTGTACTGTACTTGTACTTGTACTTTCAATGACAAAGTTTAAAAAAGTTAAATTAAATTAAAAACCTAGGCTACAAAAACGTGGTGTTTTCTCGCTGTTTGTAGAATTAAACTAAAATTATCCGATGTGCACACTAAGTTTTTGTCTGCCCTGTGCAATACAATAATCCGGTAGATGGCGCTCCAGGATCACGAATAAAATGTGGATGTGTCAGAGAGGGCCTACTCGGATTACCTGTTCCCAGACTTTACAGACGGCTTGATCAACTTCATTTGAATACAATTCAGGAGCAATTTGAGTTAATGTAGGAGAAGCATTTGAAGGCCTTCGGATTTTTCATTTAATTATATATTAGTATTAAATACAATATATAAATAGCATTAGTATTAAATACTATATATAGTATTTACTTATAAGTATTAACTTTTATATTCACTTAACAAATGACACAGGCTTTGCCTAACTCATCCACAGCATTTAGCTTATTACAAAAGTATCTTCAGGTCCATGTCGTGTTTTCAAAAGTCTAGTTCCTAGACAGATTTAACACTGTGCACAGGCTTTGACCTTTGATGGCATGCACGAAAGGTGTTGCTGAATAACAGCTCAACCATTTAGCCGCTTATCTCAGTTTAGTTCATCAAGCCTGTGAGCCACTGACAAGACATGTTTTATGACCCATAAGGACTCGTCCACCTCTCCCAGTTGTCTTTCGTATCTGTTACTCGTGCTTTCCGTGTGAGGGTTTTTGTGTGCGAATAAGAGAGAAAAGGACAGGATGCATCGAAATGGTCTTTGTGAAATCTGACGGGTCACGGTCAGGTAATTGTTGGTGAGCGTCAGCAAGAGCAGTTCAGAGAAAAAGGTCGGACAATTCAGTGGGGGTGCGAGGAGCGACCAGGGGCGGGTGAAACGAGCTTAATGCTCCGTGTAATGCATGTTAATGTAACAGGCACCAGGGGACAGTCGGTACATCCAACGGAGTGCTTTGGGATTATTTATCACAAAACATTTGTTGTATTCTACTGTTGGGGAACGGTTGATCCCGGATAGCTACACACTAATCCTTCCACTCCGTTAATTAAAAAGACGAGGAAACGAATAGAACTGGTGTTTTTTCCAGAAATGTAATCATTTCTGAAGAAGCTTAACCATCTGCTAGAGGTTAAGTCTGTGAGCAGATTGTGTTTTCTGGTTATTTAAACCTGCAGATTTGACTTTTTTACGAGAAGACGGGATGGGTGGATGGATCATGCGGATGGGGAGGGGAAAGGGGGCATTTTGCTAAGGGTAAAACTTTCTTTAGTCTTCTTGGCCGTGTTGTCAGCTGAAGTGGAGAAATTTGATCTTGAGCCATGGCGTTTAATTAGAATGCGACTCAAGTCTGGACGACAGCACATAGGGATTCTTTAGTGTCTGGGTATGCGTGTTAGTGTATTTTGATGTCTGTCTGACTGTCCAGGATTTATTAGGAAAAGATTAGATTTGAACAAACATGTGCCGCTCTCTTAAAAGACCCGGGTTTTTCTCTTAGTATTATCCGAGCTAGAACTGCAAGCTACATAATCTCAGTTATTCCATCATACTTACATCTGTTGAAATTCCTTGGGATATGATTTTGCCTTGTTTTTAGTAGGCCTTCTACAAACAATCTCTGCCTTTTGTTATGTTTTCTGATTATCTACGTAAACTGATCGCATTTATCCCTGTAAATAATAGTAACATGTGAGTGAAATAGGAATAATCCTGACAATAAAACCTTCCTTTGATTAAACGGTGTGATTATGGTCTTATGAAGTTGCTTTTATGTTGATTGTGTTGATACATGTTCAGGTCCGCTTATACAAGAAAAGCCGTTGTAATACGTGTTTGTACCAGACTATCCAATATCACTACCTCTTTTGATGATTGTGTTTTTTTAAATAGATTCTCACAAACAACCTTTAAAATTAAATAACCCATTAAAGATTCTTTTTGGAAACCCCAAATTCGCTATGATGATGAATCAATGGGGTCATTTGGGTATTACTTTTCAAAGAAGCTATTTGAGGCCCTGTTTCCAATCCCATCTAGGCCTTGTCGCCAGTAGCTATGAAACACGAAGAGCTTTTTTATGTCTTTCATATTTTTATTCCCAACACAGTGTCGTTAGTAAGTGTTTTATTGAAAGGCCTGAAGGACAGCATGCATTGAAATCTTAATATCTGCGTCAGCTTTGTGACAAGTAAATAGAAAATGACACCCTCATTGGAAAAGCAAGTTAGCCCTAAACCCAGTAAGCCCCTGATGTGACGACATAAAGTTACACTTCGTTTGCGGCCCTAAGGCTCGGCAGAATTGCACCAGAGAAAGGGTTAACCGTGCTACAGTAATTATAGTCGCTGCTCTCACGTCGTTCTTCTCCAATACGGTGCTGCGCGCAGCCACGGACCCCTCCTTTTCTTTCACGCACATACACACACATACAGAGGGAGAGAGAGGGAGTTAGAGAGAGATACTGAAAACACACACACACCCACTAGCTCCTCGGAAAGAAATGCACTGGAAAATCGGAGCGCGAGCCTCCCCCGCTCACACACTGCTGGTACTGCGCGCGGGGAGCACAACACACATAGAAGAAA
This sequence comes from Esox niger, assembly GCA_016801105.1. Taxonomy (NCBI): domain Eukaryota; kingdom Metazoa; phylum Chordata; class Actinopteri; order Esociformes; family Esocidae; genus Esox; species Esox niger. The sequence continues at coordinate 12,155 of JACXGJ010008131.1, read as the reverse complement.
TAGATGAATCACTCCTTTCAGTTTATATTGTAGTTTTTTAATCATTCTCAAGCTAAATACTTTGATGAAAGTGCATTCAAAGCGTACTTAAGTTTCCTACACCCATTGGAAACAATCCACACATGCTTTAATGATGCACAATGTCAGTGAGGGGTAAACTTAGCTGTTTAATCTGTTACGGATTTTTTTAGGCGCGTAGCTGACATGGAGCACATGATGTTGGGCACCCGGTGGACACCGTTAACTGGGATGGTGGTATGCCTCCTGGTGTGCGCGTGTGTGGTGGATCTGGTTTTGGCACAAATTAGATACTCTATTCCCGAGGAGTTAGAGCACGGGGCTTTTGTCGGTAACATTGCCGAGGACCTGGGCTTGGATGTGGCCAAACTCTCCTCCCGTCGATTTAGGATAGTCTCCGGTGCCAAGAAACAGTATTTAGAAGTGAATCTGGAAAACGGTATTTTATTCGTTAACGAGAAGATCGACCGCGAGGAGCTGTGTGAACGGAGTCCGACTTGCTTCTTACACTTGCAAGTGGTGATCGAGAATCCGTTAGAACTATTTAGAGTGGAGGTAGAGATTTTGGATGTAAACGACAACTCTCCCAGCTTCCCGTGGAGCGAGTTCAATCTGGAGATTACCGAGTCTGCTGCGCCCGGGTCCCGATTCCCGTTGGAAAGCGCGCAGGATCAGGACGTCGGCACCAACTCGCTCCGCTCATACCAGCTGAGCACCACTAAACACTTTGTCCTGAACATACAGACACGTAATGACGGGAGCAAGTTTGCGGAGCTTATATTGGAGACCCCGCTGGACCGGGAGCAGCAGAAGACGCACGAGATGGTACTCACAGCGGTTGACGGGGGGTCGCCCGAACGCTCTGGAACGGCTCTCATCACAATCACCGTGCTGGATGCTAACGACAATGTGCCGGTTTTTGACCGGTCTGTTTACCGCGCGAGTCTGGTAGAAAACGCACCCAGGGGTACTTTAGTGTTGAAATTAAATGCTACCGATTTGGACGAGGGTGCCAATGGGGAGGTCTCCTATGCGTTCAGTGGCCACGCACCGCTCAAAGTGCGTGAGCTGTTCAGCGTGGACCCGTACACTGGTGAGATCCGAGTTAAAGGGATTGTGGACTACGAAAAAGCGAGTGTTTATGAGCTTTACGTGCAGGCTAAAGACAGGGGTGCTTCTGCCGTGGCCGTACACAGTAAAGTACTGGTGGATATCTTAGATGTGAACGACAACGCGCCAGAAGTAATCCTGACCTCTGTATCCACACCTGTCCAGGAGGACGCGCCACCGGGTACTGTGATAGCAGTTATAAGCGTCATGGACAGAGACTCAGGTGAGAACGGGAACGTTGACTGCCAAATCCCGAGCAACGTGCCCTTCCAGCTCCACTCATCATTTAAGAACTACTACACTCTGGTTACTAGCGAGTTTCTCGACAGAGAAGCCGTGTCTGAGTACAACATCACACTCACGGCCAGGGACCTGGGCTCTCCGTCGCTATCCACTAGGAAAACAATTCTTGTCCAAGTATCCGATATTAACGACAATCCCCCGCGCTTCACTCAGCCATCATACACAGTTTATGTTACCGAGAATAATGCCCCAGGCGCATCCATTTGCTCAGTCACTGCGTTCGACCCCGATTCCAATCAGAACGCTTATCTATCCTACTCGATTCTGGAGGGTCAGATCCAGGGAATGCCCGTGTCCACTTACGTCTCCATCAACTCGGACAACGGAAACATTTACGCGCTGCGATCCTTCGATTACGAGCAGTTAAGGAACTTTCAAATACGGGTCCAGGCGCAGGACGCCGGATTTCCCCCTCTTAGCAGCAATGTCACAGTGAATGTGTTCGTTTTGGACCAGAACGATAACGCTCCCGTCATAGTGTCCCCCTTGCCAAAGAACGGGACCGTGGCGACAGAGGTAGTCCCGAGGTCAGTGGATGCGGGGTACCTAGTGGCCAAGATCACTGCGCTAGACGCAGACGCAGGTCAGAACTCCCGACTCTCTTATCAGGTCCTCCAGGCTACGGACCCGGGGCTGTTCAGTGTCGCCCTCTACACGGGAGAAATCAGGACGATTCGCCGGTTAGTTGATAAGGACGCTACGAGGCAAAGACTTGTCATCCTGGTCAAGGACAATGGCCAGCCACCTCTCTCCGCCACCGTCTCCATCCTCCTCTCGGTGGTTGACAACGTACCGGAGTCTCTGTCAGATTTCGGCGACCTCACTCTGAGCCCGCCGCCCCCCTCCAACCTGGCTCTCTACTTGATCGTGTCACTGAGCACCATCTCGCTAATCTTCCTGGTGGCTATTATCGTGCTAGCTACAATCAAGTGTTACAAGGACAGAGAGACCCTCAGCGGGTATAACCTCCCCCCCCTTTCCTGCTGCTGCTGCGGGGGATTTCAGCCAGAGCCACCCTCAGAGGTTTTTAAGAAATCTAACCTGAACCTGCAGATCTCCACCGGAGCGAAGGTTCCTACCAACTGCATGGAGGTGAACGGCAATAACGGCAATCTGTCCCAAGCCTACTGCTATAAAGTGTGTTTGACCCCCGAGTCATCTAAAAGTGACTTTATGTTCCTGAAACCGTGCAGCCCCAGCAACACCCCGAGGAACAACGAGGCAAAGGGGGCTGACAACTTGGCTTGGAGCGCTCACAACAGATGCGCCTCGGTGAATAATCACTCCGGAGCCACCACGCCGAACGAGGTAACGTGAGAGTAAATGTGTTGGCATTTATATACAATTCATTTTCACAGTTTGAATCGTCTGTCTGTGAAATTTGAGTTCGTTTTCAAAATACAAGTACATGACATTCTAATGAAGGTCAAATCATACATGCCGTCACGATTATGTCAGACTGAACTTGAGCAACACAATAATCACGCATCAAAAATCAGGCGTCAGGCAAACTCCTAATTTAAAAACATACAAATAAATGTACGTTGAAATTTCTGTTGTTATTTACATGTAATTCACTTAAACGTTATTGGTACGATTAAACTGTAGTTCATTTACACAAGCTATAGAGAATCTTGCCTTTGAATAGCACAAAGTATACCACAGTTACACTGAACCTGTTTTGTGGAGCGGTTCCATTCTCTCCCGCTGAGAACGACTGCCAGATGTATTGGTTTCACAAAGAAACGGAAAATAATAAACCTTTCATCTTCATCTTTCAGCTTCAATGCTTGTACTTCGCCTTTGCCGTCTATTTTTAGTTATACTTCTATTTATACCATATTTGTCATTTGGCCATTGTTAATTTGTAAATATTTTCGCAGTTGGGTAACTGAGGAATTCCATTACGTTTATGTGAGTGTTAGTGTGGCAAAATGACATTGTCTGTTTTTTCGCTACGAGACAGATATTCAGTCTACATCATTAATCCCCAGTTTTTCCATTGATTTCTGATATTGTTTTTTTACGGTGAGTAGGCCTACAAGGTGAACGGCTGACAGACAAGGTGAATCTCTGTACCATGAACTCCACTCATCAGGGGCTGGCTTGCGCCACTGTTCTGGAGACTCGTGCACCTCTTTATTTTGTAACTACGGGTCTGGCAGATAACCCCACTAACTATGCCTCAAGGGCACAGACACGGCCGAAGATATATACGGCTCACATTGTGATGCATACGCGAGTGGGTCACGTTTAGTATTAATGAAAAATGACAAAGGGGCAAGTGCTGTTTTTTTAAGGAACTGTGCGTGTGGGGGGAGGGGGTGCCAAGGACCTGGCTGGTACGTGGCGCGCCTGTAGATTGCCCCGGCGTTGTCCTCGCGGAGTGCGAGAGGAGAGCGACGTGGATCCGTTTTTTCTCAAGAGTTCTGACCGAGGGAATGATAAAAGAGAAGGAGGCGTAATAGACATAACAAGACAAAGAGAAAATACGTCGACCTCGCTGTTTTCGGAGTCACTAGATGGGACCAGTAGACCGTAAATGTACGTGTGTTGCCTATTGTCATCTGATAGAGAATGTAGGCAGACAGTAATGGACAAAGGACCACACATTCCCTCGAATACCTCGATGTTCGTAAAGACTGAAGACTAAACATGTCAGACCCGTTCATAGCAGGAACACCTCTGGACATTTACAAATCTGGATTCGAGGTCATGATGATTGTTCTGCTCGCAGCTATGCCCCTCTAGGGGCTCGGTGTCCTTGATGACGTTAATTGGTTCCCTTAAATCACCCCTGCGTTCCCCGAGAGTCAGTCTTCCACGTGAGTCATATTGAATGGGTCCACAACATGACACTACAAAACCTCAAAGGTTTACTAATTAAAGCGTAGAAAATTTACAGAGCGTACTTGTCAACCAGAACAATTCTTTATGGCCTGCACGTTAATTCACCGGGCAAATGACAATCTGCATATAGTACAAGTCAAAGTTTGGACACACCTATTTTGGGCACACTAATTTAAGGGTATTTCTTTCGTTGTATTATCTTCCACATTGCACAGTTATAGTGAATATATCAAAAATATGAAATAATACATATGGTATTATTTAGAATAAAAAAAATTGTCGAACAGATCAAAATACATAGTAGTGGACTCTCTGCCTTGAGGACAGATTTACACACCCCCTGCAATCTCTCGACTAGCTTCAATTACTTATTAACTTTCTTATTAAGTGTAGTGGCAAAAATCATCAGGCACTATGATGAAGCTAGCTCTCATGAGGACCACCGCAGAAAAGACCCAGGTAATCAAGCCTTCATGGTCTAATTGCTGCAAAGAAACCACTACTGAAGGACACCAAAAAGAAAAGACTTGCTTGTGCAAAGAAACAAGGGAAATAGACACAGGACCGGTGTAAATCTGTCATTTGGTCTGATGAGTTGAAATATAAGATGTTTGGTTCCTACAGCCTTGTCTTTTTGAGATGCAGAGTGGGTTGGGTGAACGAATGATCTCCACATGTGTTGTTCTTACCATGAAGCGGTGGTGGAAGTGTGATGGTGTGGGGTTGGTGGGCTGGTGACACTGTCAGTGATTTATGTAGAATTCAAGCCACAATATCCTTAAATAAGTATGTGCTTCCAAACACTTGACTGCTTCAGTACATTGAAGGTAAAAAAGTAGAGAGCATTATATTGACCTATAAAAGGGATCTGTGAACGTGGTATGTAACTGATCAGCTGTAATGACCTATTTCAGTGAGTAGAGCTGCAAGGACCGCGCAACTTACACCTCTCAGCAAGACGTAATTAAAAAAATGTACTCGGAGCATCAGAGCAATGTTAATATAAAAATGATGCCTACATTCCACAAAACAATTACGTGTATAATTTTACTAATTTCCTTAGTGGCACAGTTTCCTTTGAAGATTAGAATCGTGTTTTCGTTTCATCCCGGTGGAATTCTAATTTGTGCGGAGATGGCGTGAAATGTATTTTGAATACCGATTCTAATAATACGCTTAGTTCGAATTCTTCTTGTTAAGAGCTATAAGTTAATTAATAGACCGTGGAATCTATGCTATGAGACTTACAACGGAATTAATATCTCTCTAAAATGCACGTCCCCCTCCCAAGCTGAGCTGGTGGAAGAACGCGAACGAGTGACCTCGAGTCAACATTCAAAGCCAGTTGCTTCGTTCTGAAATAACACCACTTGGGGGCAGTCAAGCTCCATGGAAAAAAAACGTAATAAATGTACTCGAGATCACAAAAAACGTTGCTTGAATCAGCATTAATTGTGTGTGGGTGTGTGTGTGTGTGTGTGTGCTTTGGATGTTTATTAAAGTTCAGTAAGGATTATTATCAAAGTTAATCTCTGAAGATGTTAAACAATTTCTTCAAGGTCAGTGCATCTGCAGTCTGGCAGTGACTGCTGGATGATTTGAAAAAGGTGTCTTTAAAAATAGGACACGCTTCAACATTACGTTTTTCTCTTTATCCACAGCTCAAGCAACCAAACACTGACTGGACTCTCACAAAAAACCAGAACACCTCTCTCAAAAGGTAACAATCACTTTTTGCTTCACACACAACTACCTCAACATACCGGTCTGTTCAATATGTCTGAATGGACACTAATACATCTACTGGAGTGTAGCAGTGGGACAGCTGCTCTGGATTAGCATCCAGTCCCTGTGTTTTCAGCTTGTCAAGAACAGAAGCCTAGTTATGCAGTGGCATAATATGTGCATATTACATAAAGAAATCATAATCTTTTTTTCTTCAGAATGTTAGAATATTATGATTTACGATGTGTCCTTGAAAGGTCATAAACTGTTATTTTTGTTGCTTTCAGGTGATTTTCTAACTAGTCTGTGAATGAGAACATCAACATAATGTGAACATGTCGTATTAGTAACATTATGGGCTAGAACCTGTAGATCTACTGCTAAGGAATGGCACCCGCCATGCTAGGGTTCTGGGTTTAATTCCCAGAGGGTCTGGTTATAAAATGCCTATCTCAACAAAACCAAATTATCTGTCCATGCGGTCCATGAAGCCACTCATATAAATCTACTTCTGATAAGCGTTAGAGGACATTGACGTGGTCCTCTGTTTAGATGGAGGTGCTGGGCCAGCTAAAGGTCTTCAGCCAATCAGAGGCTGCAGGATTAGCCCACGGACAGGCGGTCTCCAGCAGATTGGCTGAGACAAGGGCCTGATGCCTAATCAATATCTCCTCATGCCTCAAGTTATCACCCAGCTTTGGACTAATAAAATCGGAATTTTCAGTTTAGGTTTCAAACAAGAAAGGGAAACATCTTGGGAGGCCCATGGAGAGGTTTGTTGAATGCTGGCATAAAACATTCTCTGATCAATTCTGGATTTCTGTCTTTCCTTTCCAGCTATAACTCCATCAACATGGACGGCACTCTGATGAGGAAAGCCATGCATGCAGACCCAGAGAACTACATGGCCCCCGCGGCGGGCCAGTACTGGACCTGGGGCACACACATGCGGGGTACGTGAGGCCCTGGGCTACGGGCAAACACACACACACACACACACACACGTCTCACTGGATGAAATAAGCAGAGCTCCCACTTCCACAGCATTTGTGTCTGTCTGTAAAATGGGTCTCAGCTTGATGACAGTTATCCGGCACAACACGCCGATGTAACGGACCTTCTTGCTCTCCTTCCACAGACTACACAATGTCTCCTCCGGCTACCGGCCCTCCTCCTCGCTCCTGGACCCCACGGTGCACCCCTCCCCCCCCGCAGCAGCCCCAACCTCCGGCGCAGCAACCTCCGCCACCCCCCCACCCCCACCCCCACCCCCACCCGCCCCCAGACTATCAACACAACGTGTACATCCCGGGGACGCCGTCCGCCGTGTGCACCCTGAGGCCGGCAGCTGCCCTCCACCGCAGCGAGTTGGACGTCCACAACTCCTTCTCCACCTTCGGCAAGAAGAGGCGACTCATCCACAACTATGAGCCCCAGACGGACACGGCGGCGGCCGTCATAAACAATGACCTGTACAATGATTAATGAAGGGGCTCCGAAGGAGGCGGATGAATGAGTCAGTGGAATGTGTGAATGGAGGTATGACCGAACGTAAGCATAGGAAACACTACAGGCAGAGAGTGGAATCAGAAGGAGTGAATTCCCTGACTGAACGTAAGCATAGGGAACACTACAGGCAGAGAGTTGAATCAGAAGGAGTGAATTCCCTGACTGAACTTAAGCATAGGAAACACTACAGGCAGAGAGTGGAATCAGAAGGAGTGAATTCCCTGACTGAACGTAAGCATAGGAAACACTACAGGCAGAGAGTTTAATCAGAAGGAGTGAATTCCCTGACTGAATGTAATCTTAGGAAACACTACAGACAGAGAATTGAATTAGGAGTGAATTCCCTGACTGAATGTAAGCAAACGAAACATACTACAGGCAGAGTTGAATCAGAAGGTGTGAACTCTGGAAATATTTAGTGAACTTTTGACTTATACACTCATGAGAGGGAGATGGACTCTTACATAGAAAATGAATGGATGAACCTAAGCGGAGTGATCTTACATACTTTTTTATATCTGCTACTTTAAGCCATTGTTCTTTTTGACACATTACTGCCACATGTTTTCCAATTGATTATGCATTTTATTTTCAGGCCTATAATAATTGTTATTATTATTTTGACAATCAGCCTGGAGCAACATTTTGACGAGAAACTTCCAAATAGCCTAAGATTTGACTGCGCTTTGCACATTGTTATAAATATGAATTCTATTTTTAAATCAAAATAAACACTAATTGCTGGGTTGCGTTCATTCACTTGAAATGGTTAAAAAGATGTGGTTCCGTCTAGATCTCGTGTGAATATGTATGATGAATATACTTGTAGATACGCAAACTGCATTCGCAATCCAGGTGTTCCACAACAGCTACAAAGACCCCCAACACATGTACTGTATATACATTTCTGAGAATAAAATATTTTTTCTCACATAATTTCCTTCCTCATGTATTATTTATTAAGCTTGGCCGGTCGAGCTTATTAAACCCATGCCCTTGTCGTCACCAGCTATTCCCCAACTGGCCTAAAGAAGAGAACGGTTTAATTCTAAGGATGGATTAAATTGATTGAGACACGTTTTCAATGTTTAATCAGCTTGAGTCACACATCCACTTTAAAGTTCGGAAATTGTTTTAGGGTGAAAAAGTTCCCCGGCACACTAATACCAGAGCAAGCTTTCTGCCATGGTAAGCTGTTTACCCTGGCAAGGGATAAACATAGTAAAATGCTAACATATGCTAATTGGAGTGCTTGCATTTCCATTCGCCCGCAGAGAATAGTCGAGGTTCATTAACTGAACAAACAGAATATCCCTACGAAATATCATTTTAATTAAAAGACGTTGGGACTGGGACACAAGCAGCAGACCGGGAGCTTCCATCCCAAATGCCACACCAGGACGCGATGCGCCAAACCTTCTGGCCCTTCTCTTTTTGCCCTTTTCTTTTCAATATCCCAAGGACATTCTAGAAGATGGTTTGTCTGAGGTGTCAATTCAAAACGTCTTGAAATGTATCTCAACGAACGCTGCATCATGTAATTGCAAACCTCATAACCCAGCATATATGGTTCAAAAGCATAGTAAAGTACTAGTGATATTTGCTGCTATGAGAGAACATTTCAGTGAATAGGGATTCATTTTAAGTCACATTGTCAATACTCTGTGGAAAGGGTTTCTTTTAAAGGGTTTCTTTTAATATGAACATTGGTCAAACCATTAGCAAGGTGTTTTGTGCCAAGCAGGTTGAATGTAAAACTAAACCTTGTTTCTCATAGATATGAGCTACATAATTTGACAATAAACATATTTTATATGGATATTCCATTTCTTCTGTCTGTGTGTAGTACTTTCATTTGACCTGTATGAATGGAAAAAAAAAACATTTTAATGAAAGAATACTCAAAAATGAAATATATAAAAAAAGAACATTTGGACCGACTTGAAAATATACCATAATGGGTGAGATTGAAAAAAGTGAAGTTAAAAAGTAACTGGTCTCCATGGAGGACAATATGAGTGCTTCTGAATTAGGGAATAATCCTCCCTCTGGCTGGGGGAGGAAAGGAGCCATAGGTATGGACAGTATAGCAGAGCAGACTTTATTTAGGTCAGTAAGATGTCCCATAGTTTCATAGGAAACAATATTCCATGTGGACATTTGGTATCAACTTCATATAGAGGTATATTTAACATCAACTACAGTACAGTCTGATACAATATCCTAACAGTCTGTTCAGTTTAGTTGCAAGGATTTATCTGCCGCAGTGTTGCGTAACACAGACACATGACCAAAATGCACTTTTATCATTATCATCATCTAACGACCAAATGACTAGAGTTCATTCATTCAGGTATTCTCCCAAACCCTCTCCCTGCCTCTGACCTTAGAGCTTAGAGACTAGTTAGGGCCTCCGTTCCCATCTCTTTGATTTATGAATGTCATACTGCCCAGTACAATGTTCCTTTTCTCACCTTCCTTTGCCCAAACATATTCTGCCCCTAGCTAGCATCCCCTTTCCCTTCAACTGACCAATTAAATTTCTTGAAAAACAGAGGCCAACACATTGAAAAGAAAACACTTATACAGACCTAGAGTCAACACAAACAAAGAAATGCTCTCATAAATATTTCCAGGACAACATAGCTCATTATGTGTTCAAACAGGGACAATGAACTGGTTAAAATACGAATAGATGACATTAGGTTTATGGCATCAAAACATACAGAGATGAGACAATAGATCTGTATTGTAGACACAATGCCTGACCACTGTTTGTCCACCAGGAGGCACCATTCAGTCACAAACAGAGGAAGATATGAAAAGGAGCGGGCAAAACAAAAGCAATTGGAGAGCTATTTTAGATTTGAAAATAAACCTTTAATGAAGTACTGAATGCATTCAACATAATGATGCAACAAAGGCTAGTGACATAAATAGAAGCCAAGGATCTCCCTTCAGTGTGAAGAGTCTGTGGTCAGTTGATTACACTGGCTCTTAAAAGTATTCCCCCACTTGGACCTATCCCACATAAAATTGTGTTACAACATAAAACCCAAATGGTATTAATTAGGAGTTTTTGCCACTGATAAACATAAAGTAATGTGAAAAATAAAAGCAATTTTTTTTTTTTTAAATGAATGACTGTGGTGCCTGACAGGTGTGTTTTACCCGAAATCAAGTGATTTAATGACTTCTACACAAAACTGCTTGCCTCAGATCTCATTCAGGTTTGTCATAACAAGTGGCCTAGTAATTATGTAATCAATTATATTCTGTATTATGTAGGTAATTAATTAAGAAATAAATTCTATTTAATTGTATAATACGATCCAATTTGGAAACGTCCAAGAGGGATGAACATCTTTGAGAGCCACTACACACCCAATAGATAAGGTTCATGATAAACATATGCATAGAAGCTGTACCTAATAAACTACCCACCAAGTGTCATACAGTGTCATAACTGTTGCCTACTGCTATATAAACACAGAGCACATTGGATACAAGCTGCCATGTCAACTTATTTGCTACATTGACAGATTCACATCATGTTTAACTGAAGGATGTTTACTTGACAAACCTTTACTTAGCATAAATACTGCAGCTAGTCACGTCTACAGGCATTTCATGAATTCAAGTTGAAGTTAATATTTTCATGGTTTCTGATGCAGCTGAAATCATTTAGGCTGCCTTTTACAGGTTGCCCAGTTGTATTCTTTATACAATCACTGTTTTTAACACTAAACTGTCACACCTGATTCCAACAGTCAACGAATCATATGGACGTTGACTAATATTAGTACATATTAAGGGATAAAACATAAATGGTAAACTTTTTGGGTGAATCGAGCAGAGGTTTGTTGAGCTCCCATCTTCATAAATATGGATATTGTGCTGGCTGAATGGTCCAGGCAGGTTCCAGACATATCTGTGCTGTAGCATATTCATTCCACCAGAGGATTCCCAGCCACCTGCTTGGCAAGAGAGGATGCCCAATCTGTAGGGAGGTACAGCACACAAAACTCATTTGCAAGGTGAAGTAATACCAACTGCCATTTAAAACATTCTACTTGCATTTCATACTGTGTACACTATTTCTAAATACTGTTTTGGAAATGGTCCAAAATCCAAAAATATACTGCAATGGTATAAGCTGTTAAGACATATAGGGAAATGTGTGGAGTCTTCCAAGGCACTCCCAAATCGTTGCCTGGAGAAAGACTCAAGATTAAGATATGCTTTGGTCAATATCTCCCCCACCCACCCAGAGTTTCTAGAAGAGCAAAGTCAACATCTCTGACTGGGCTAAAGGGATTTTTAAGAAAAGAAGAGCCAAGTGTGATAGAAATTTGAAATTGTGAAGCAATATAATGATTCAATGTTTTATTTTATATTACAATGGCAGTTATGAGTTTATATAAATTTCTATGATGGTTTCATTTAGTATGCTGTGACCTAGGTCAATGAGTAATTAACAGACCTCTGGGTTCTCTGTTTATCTGTTGAAGAGATCAGCTTGACTAGAGAATGACCTGGCATTTGTTCTTTGTTCAATGTGTGACAACTTTGAGGTGGGGGCGTGGTCAGTGAAGATGCTACAAAGACGCCTGTCGTACCTAGATACTTTGATTACTCGG
>JACXGJ010008130.1:0-10656 GCA_016801105.1 Esox niger | reverse complement strand
GACAAAGCAATGCTTGCAGACTGTACATTTTTCATATCCTCGTCATCGTATTGAACCAGTGTTAGTTTTGTAAACAAAAATAGAACACATTTTTCAGGTGCTGTCGATGAGACGATAGCTGACTAAATAGATCCAGAAAACGTAAGCGCTGCTGGCCAAGAAGGGTGAATGTCTCTTACTGAGTGAGTGAGTGACTGACTGACATCCCTTTGGTCAATAGCCTAGTGGTTAGAGAAGTGGACCTGCAAGCTATAGGTCCATGGATGAGGTGATGTGGAGATAGATAAGGAGATGTAGGTATGTAGAGACGGATAAGGAGATGAAGAGATGGATAAGGAGATGTAGGTATGTAGATGTAGAGATGCATAAGGAGATCTAGAAATCAATAAGGAGATGTAGAGATGGATAAAGAGTTGTAGGTATGTAGATGTAGAGATGCAAAAGGAGATGTAGAAATCAATAAGGAGATGTAGAGATGGATAAAGAGTTGTAGGTATGTAGATGTAGAGATGCAAAAGGAGATGTAGAGATGCAAAAGGAGATGTAGAGATGCAAAAGGAGATGTAGAGATGCAAAAGGAGATGTAGAGATGCAAAAGGAGATGTAGAGATGCATAAGGAGATGTAGAGATGCAAAAGGAGACGTAGAGATGCAAAAGGAGATGTAGAGATGCATAAGGAGATGTAGAGATGGATAAAGAGTTGTAGGTATGTAGATGTAGAGATGCAAAAGGAGATGTAGAAATCAATAAGGAGATGTATGCCTGTAGAGACGGATAAGGACATGTACCTTCGGTTGTTAAAAAAAGAACATAAATTACCAGATGTCCAACTGTTGTTTTTTTACCACATTGCATATTCTCTTATCATTTTTCCCCCCCACATAGGATCTGCTAGGAAACAGTGTCCAGGCTAAACTGGCGCAAAGAGCAAAATACACTGTGTCTCTGTAATTATTGTAAGTGCAGTGATGTAAACCCTGTTTCCTTGATGTAAACACTGTTTCCTTGCTAAGAACCAGCAATGTGCCTCAGTTTCTCATGGTCTCTTCTCAGCTATTATCTCTTTTCTGATGATGACCTAGATATTGTGGATCTTTACCTATGCTGGATGCTTTCTTTAACTCTTACATTTCCGGGCCAAGTTTTACTTTCATTAAATATATTGTAGGGCTTTGGAAACATCCGAAGACTACAAACATAGCACATTGTATTTATGGATTTCTGTCAATGGGAAAATCAATGCATGTTTTTATCATTAACTCACAATTTTGGTGCCTTGCGAGACGATTTAGGGGAGCAGAATATCACTTTATAGAATGAAAAATGATTCTACTTTCACTTCATATCCTCTATTGTGTTAATCCTAAAATAGGAAGTACATTTTTAAAGGTCTCTTCTTTGAGATCATGCTTTATTTTATGTGTTGTTCAGCTAGAGACATGGTGAAATGTACTGTCACATGCATGGGATTGACCAAGCATGCAATGAAACACACTGAGCAGTGTGCAAATATTTCCCATAATGAAAAATGACAAAAATATGCAGTCTGGGACAGTCAACATAAGTCTGGGACAGTCCCACGAATAAAGCCTCAACTTAAAAATCCCAAAATAGAGAAACATCCAGAGAATACGTATGACGGGACGAGCTACATTATTTGGGCTTACCAGGGAATTATACAAAGTGTATAATTAACCCTAACCCTAACCAACATTTTACCATAAGTTATGGATTATCAGCAGCTATTGTCGTACGCTATCAAGCATCCAATATAGAAATATTTAGAAACAGCACCTGTACTTAAACATCAACGCGGTGAGGTTACGTGTGCGACGCAGGACTGAAAAGCTGCGTTTTTCGTCGTAATTGAGATGTCGCCGTCAGTACGGTGAAAAGGGATGGTTAACGTGCAGAAAATGGAAGGATGTAGCCACAGTCTGCCGTGTGGTCGCAGCTCTGACCATCACATCCCATCAGGCCTTGAAGGGTTAAAATACCTCCCCACCAAATACACGTTCCCCCTAACAGAACACACATGGAGCAGATTGCCTCGTCCTTTTCCCTCCACTGAATTGCTCGGAAAATGTTACATTTTTGCAGAAAGCAAGAGGGAGCGAGTGAGAGAGAGAGAGAGCACATCCTTTTCTCATTAGTTGAGGAAGAGAGGCTTTTGGCACAGAGTTTGTATGGAAGCCCTTTGCTGCTCTTTATAGGGATCTTGTTTTTAGCCTTTGATGACACTGTTTAGGAAATATCTAATAAGTCAGGCATTGTCTTTTATGCTGCGCCAGGGAGTTCAGTGCGCGCCTGGAGGACTGAAACACTATCTTCTTCACTGGCATAATATACATTTAATTCACAGGAAGGAGAAGGCTGGATGTGGTGAGAGAGTGGTGGGGGGGGGCAGAAAGAGGGAGGCAGGGGGAGAGAGTGAGAGGTGAGGAAATAGGAACCATATGCAGGTTGGTCAAATCTGGGTAAGGGACAGAAGACTGGGTCGGACATGGAAACCCTCTTCTCAAACAATTGACTGTTTATGGATTAATCATCATCATCCTGTTCATGAACACCAGTAGCTAATTGTGGACAATGTTGCGCCATTACAGTGAATTAACGTCAGATAGCGTGTGTGGGAGCCTTTTCTTGGCCTGCAGCCTTATTGAATGTTACAGAAGAGAAAATATGAGAGAACAGTCATGGCATACCTGCTGATGGACTCGTAGCACATGAAGTCGTCTATTGTTTCGTAGCAAAACCAGTTGGTTGCATCTGTATGTTTTTTGTTTCTCGTAATATATATTAATGTATACAGTTAAGGTCAAGATATTGGCAACCGTGCACATCATTCAAATAATGCTCAGTTTCTTCAAAGAAACTGTTGAAATTCAACAAATATTCTGGTATCCACGTATGTATTTCTTTGTCTTGGAGGTGAACAAAATCAAATACTTAGAATTATTTACAAAATATTAGCTTATTATTCAAAACAGTGACAGTGATTTTCTTTTCATTTGGAGTTAAACTCATCTGTGGTGAGATGCCAGTGCCTGCAGAATGAAGACAACACGTTCAGCCTCATTCTCCTGTTACCATGGTTAACAGAAAGAAAACTAGGGAGTTGTCTGAGTAGGTGGGACACACAGCTACTACTAAAAGACTTTATCCAAGCGTGGATACTCTCAAGGCTGCAAGTTTTCAGAGACCTTGATGTTCCTGTTTCCTCCATACGTCGTGACCCCAAGACCTTTAAGGTCCACACCACTGTAGCCAGCCTCCCTGGACGTGGCTACAGTCCAGGAAGATCTTAGCAGATTGTCTGAAGAGTGGCACATCAACTGTCATACAGATGTCATCTGACCTTCGGACGAAACGCAGCAGTTTTCCCCCGAACCGTCTGTGGTCAACTTGATAGAAGGGGGTTGTTTGTTGGGGGACCTAGGAGGACCCCACTGCTGAAAGAGACATAAGAAAGCCTGACTGCAGTTACCTTAAACACACCTGAACATGTCACAGTCGTCCTTGGACAATCTCCTGTGAACAGATGAGACCAAATTTGAGATTTCTTGGAGAATTCCAAGGAATTTTGGAGCGCTGTGTCAAGCCTAGCTTTAGAAAGCAGTTTTTCTTTTAAAGGTCATGTGTCTTCCAGCAGTACAATGACTCCAGATAAACTTCAGAAAGCCCGCAGGAATGGCTCAAGTTAAAACACTGGACTGTTCTGAAGTGACCAGCAACATCTGCAGCTCTAAATCTTATTGGATATCTGTGGAGAGATCTTAA
The DNA here is from genome assembly GCA_016801105.1 of Esox niger. Lineage (NCBI taxonomy): Eukaryota > Metazoa > Chordata > Actinopteri > Esociformes > Esocidae > Esox > Esox niger. Next base: position 6,875 of record JACXGJ010008130.1, on the reverse strand, counting down.
ACAATAGTTGGGCACCCTTCAAAACATGGAGAACTGGAGCAGAGTGGGCCAAACTGCCTATAAAGATGTACATTAAGGTTTTCATTTGCTATAGGAAATGCTTGATTGCCGTTGATTTTGCCAAGGGCTGTACTACCAAATATTGAGTCCTGGGTATAAAATCTATTATTTTGTTAAAGCCATTTGACAAAGGTTCTGTAATATATGCAATGAAATAAAGATTTATTGATACCAAATACTTGGCCAGTTGTTTTTTTCCATATGGCATTCAAGTCTCCAATTAGGCTCTATTGTTTCCAGACAAGAATCTGTTTGACTTTAATTGATTTATTTGTTTGTATGCAAATGTATTAATTAATCAATTTAGTTCATAAATTTTTTTTGTTTCCGTTTGTGTTTCTCTGGACAAGTTGGTTTCGTCACCGGCCCATGCTCTGCATGTTTGGGTTCTGGAAATAAACCCAGGATATGCTCACAATGATTTACATCTGTCATTGTTGCCATCCGAGAGAAAACTGTAGAAAACAACCAGAACATTGCCTTTATACACAACCCATTCAGCCCAGTCACAATCTCTGCTCACACTCAGCTTGGTCTGTCTGGGCAAAGCTCTGAAAGGCACATTTCGTAAGGACTGCAAAATTACTGCAAACCACAGAAAAAGCCTCAGAGGTTTTTTTCATCTAAAGTTTCTAACTACGGCCAGACATCGTACTGTTGCTTTGGACAATTTGTTCATGGTTTTATTCATCGAGATATTTGGTTAGTACACTTGTAAAGACCAAGCTGAGCAAGAAACAAAAGTCTCCAAAAGCCTCTCAGTGCTTTTATTGGTGTTCTGATCTCGCAGGACAGCTAACAAAGCATAAAACGAGTTTATTCATTTCCTGGTAAACTATCTATTAAAAGGTTTCCACTGTTATTGCACAATTGTGTTTATGTCGTTATAAGATCCGTCCCTGTGTTTTAAGATGTTTTTACCGTCCGCTATATTCAAGCTGCTCTTCTGCGGGTCATTTGTTTGTTGTGTGTGTGTGTGTGTGTGTGTGTGTGTGTGTGTGTGTGTGTGTGTGTGTGTGTGTGTGTGTGTGTGTGTGTGTGTGTGTGTGTGACTGTGCCAGGTGTATCGTGGAGAGCAGGAGCGTTCCTCCTCCACAGGGCCTGTCGGTGTGGACTCGTCTTCCCGTCACGGCGGCGCCCGGGACGGCGGCGCCCGGGACAGCGGCTTCGGCAGCGACAGTGCCCGGATCCGCATCGTTCAGATTGAGCAGCAGAGCGGGGCGTCGCACCACCGCATCGCCAGGCCCTCCCGGAAGTCCACCATCATCAAGAACCTCAGCTTCATCCCCTTCGACGTCTTCCTGACCGCCAGCAGGTTGTCCCTCATGACCTACGCCTGCTCGCCTCCGCCCAAAGCCCCCAAGGGCACCATCGCCGCTCCCGCCTCCCCCGAGCAGAACAAGGTGGCGGACCGGGTGGGGAAGATGGCTTTAAACCAGACAGAGACCCCTGGTGACTCTCCCTTCACCCCTCCCGCCTCCGCCTCCCCCTCTGCGTCCTCTCCTCCCCCGGTGCCCCTCTCAGGTCTGACAGCGGAGGACCTCCTGAACAGCAACACGTGTCCCCAGTCCCGGGGGCCCCGCGGCAGCCTTCTCTCTCTGGACTCCCTGCCGGCCCCCAGCCGCTCCACGGCTCGTCATGCCTTGGGGGTGACCATCGTGAGGCAGCCGGGGAGGAGGGGTGCCGGGGACCTGGTTCTGGAGCCTCTGCTCTACCTCCAGGTATCGACGCACAGAGGCTCCACACACACTCTCACACACACACACACACACACACATACACACACACACACACACACACGTTTTTCTATCCTTGTGGGGACCTGATCGTGACTCGGAAATCCATGTTCATTTTGCCCTCGACATAAACCGTGCCCTAAACTTAACCTCCGTAAACGAATGTTTTATGCCTAAAGTGAACCTGGTCCTCACATTGACTCCTGGTCCCCAGATGTACTCTTAGAACATGGGTGAAACATGGACCGACGGTGTACAAACCGTCTACAGACCATCCTGTGATCTGTCTGATTCCAGGTGGTCCAGCCGTCGGCGCTGCTCAGCTGCCACCACCGGAGGCAGAAGATGGAGTTGTCCGTGTTTGACGTATCACTCAGGGGGGTCACCTCGGACTACCAGTGTCTCGGTGAGCGCGGGGGTCCGGGAGACGTCGTCATGGAGTGTCATCTGGACTGACGTGACCGGGTTTCTCATTTCCTACTGGTCTTTCTCTCCCCTCAGACCCGGGGAAGGCTCTCCCAGAGGCACTGGACTACAGTGTTTCCTGGCTGCAGACAGTAGCAGGCCAGGCTGACAGTCAGACAGGTATCCCACCTCCCCTGGCCTGTCTGACCATCAAAGACTTCCTCAATGGACCAGGTGGGGAGAGCTTGTACACACGCAACACAGGCGCACACACGCAACACAGACGCACACACGCAACACAGACGCACACACGCAACACAGACGCACACACGCAACACAGGCGCACACACGCAACACAACTTTTGTTACAACTCAGAAGCATCAGTCCACAGCCCGTGTCAGGGGAAATGTCCAATGCTGTACATCTGCTCATTCGAGCACAGGAACATGTTAGTAAGGAATGAATTGGCCCCAAACACCAGAGCCCACCCTCCCACACCACTCTGGAGTCCTTCTACTACATCCCCCCCACCCCCCCCATAACCTGACTGACTCACCACACTCTGGGCACTTGCTCTGCTCAGTCGACTGATGATTACATCTGTCTGGGCTCTCCCCGTGTTCTGGTGTCTCTCGTCTTCATGGGTGGTGGAGATATCCAGCTCCCATTTGTCCTCGTGGTCTCACGGTGGAGGGAGATCCAGCTCATGTCCACTAGATGCGTTGTTGAGCACATCCTCAGCGTTTCAGATTAGTCTGAGAACATTTGTATTTTTTGTGAGAATGGGAATGTGTTTGCTATTCTTAGATCCGTAGTTTCACAGAGGAAGGTAGTGTAGGTGTGTAGGAGCGAGGTCAAAGTTCAAGTTTAAGCGATCCATCAGCCCAGATGTTTCAGATGTGAGGTCCTTAAGGTCTGACTGACAGGCGGAGTGGTGGGTGTAGATGAAGAGCATCATGGGAATCAGTGAAAGACCAGTACCCCTCCCCTCTCCTCCTCAGATTCCGCAGGGAGGACCAAGCTTTAACCTGAACCCACACAGACCATAACATCATTTCCTCCCGTCAGCATGAGGAAGAAAGGGTCATATGTGTCTGTCAACCTGGGACCAGGCCCACACAAATATGCCACACACACAAACACATGTCCACTGGTGAGCATAATGTGCTCATATCACATGTCCTTCGCATGGTACATTGTCAGTTCTGACCTGCACATGGTACATTGTCAGTTCTGACCTGCATATGGTACATTCTCAGTTCTGACCTGCACATGGTGCATTCTCAGTTCTGACTTTTAAATGGTACATTCTCAGTTCTGACTTTTAAATGGTACATTCTCAGTTCTGACTTTTACATTGTAAATTTTCAGTTCTGATCTTCACATGGTACATTTTCAGTTCTGATCTTCACATGGTACATTGTCAGTTCTGATCTTCACATGGTACATGGTCAGTTCTGATCTTCACATGGTACATGGTCAGTTCTGATCTTCACATGGTACATGGTCAGTTCTGATCTTCACATGGTACATTGTCAGTTCTGATCTTCACATGTTACATTGTCAGTTCTGATCTTCACATGGTACATGGTCAGTTCTGATCTTCACATGGTACATGGTCAGTTCCGATCTTCACATGGTACATGGTCAGTTCCGATCTTCACATGGTACATGGTCAGTTCTGATCTTCACATGGTACATGGTCAGTTCTGATCTTCACATGGTACATGTGAGGCTTTATGTTGGGCTTAGTATGCATCTTGGACTGCACCCTATGACAACCTATTCTCTCTATCTCGTAGTTAAGGGATGACATTTTATTCTCTATGTAGTGGTTAAGGGATGACATTATATTCTCTATGTAGAAGTTAAGGGATGACATTCTATTCTATTTGTAGTGTTGAACAGATGACATTCTGTTCTATATCTCGTGGTTAAGGGATGACATTCTATTCTCTTTGTAGTGTTTAAGGGATGACATTCTATTCTCTATGTTGTTTTGAATGGATGACATCCTTGTGTATGCAGTGCACCACTTCATTCTGTAGTCCACAGGGCCCAGAGGCGTAGAGATGTAAAGCAGTTCAATGCGTCGGCCCTGTCTTTTAGGACTCCCTTAGGTGGTGTTCTGTTCTGTTCTCCCAGGCAGGTCTTGATTTGATCCTGTTTCTGTTTCACTGTGTCTTTCAACAAGGCCCAAACTGACAGCCAGACCAGACCGCCACAAGACTCAAAACACACACACTCAAATAGACATGCGCATACACACACACACACACACACGCATACAGCGCACAGCGTACCGCCACAAGACTCAAAACACACTGAAATACACATGCGCGCGTGCACACACACACACACACACACACACACACACAAACGTACTGCATACCGCCACAAGACTCAAAACACACTGAAATACACATGCACGTGCGCGCACACACACACACACACACACACACACACACACACACACACACACACACTCACTCACACACACTCCCACACACCCCTGACCACCACAAGGCCACAGCAGTGCACAACGTGTTCACTGTGTTTACAACAAGCTGTGAGCAATTTCACCAGCATTTACTGAGAGTGCAGGGCGAGACCAATCAGAGCTCCGCTCACAAGGATACAGCCTGCCGACTGAGAACGCCTGGAACCTGTGTGTGTGTGTGTGTGTGTGTGAGTGTGTGTGTGTGTGTGTGTGTGTGTGTGTGAGAGAGACATTCCCCCAGCAGTATTCAACAGGTGAGAGATGAGCTGGAACCAATGACACTGCTGGACTCCTGGATAGCATCACACACTGCGATCCACCAGCCCGAACGTGGCTAATAGAAGTCAGATGAAGCTGATGATGTCACCGGTCTTACCTGAAACATCTGAAACCCCTCCCGCTTTAAGGGGTAGCACTGGCTGCCGATAACTTTTTTAGTGAGAACTGTAACTCACTATGACTTTGTGGTTCTTTTACCTGGCCTTTTTATCACTGCCTTTTCCAAAGGGTTCCTAGCACTTACCGAAATGCTGCGTTGTAGTATTTCCCCCGTGCCTCTCATCAAGATGGCGTTTACGCTGAAACCCCTCCAGCGAGTGGCAGCTACGACATCCTGATCATGCAAACTGACTGTACTAAATGACAGAATTTGCAAACTGACCACACTAAACTCTTTACGTCTTCTACCTGTGATGAAATGCTAAGTGCTCACCAAGCTACTTGACCTTCAGGGTCACCTGCCTGTGGTTCTTGTCATTGTGGATTCCTGGCAGGTCAGAGTTAGAGGACGAGACAATTCAACACGTGTAGCTGGCCTCAGGGTCTAGACCAAGCACACAAACCCACCTAGAGACATCTAAAACCTGTTAGTCCTCTATAACATGAAACCTGTTAGTCCTCTATAACATGAAACCTGTTAGTCCTCTATAACATGAAACCTGTTAGTCCTCTATAACATTAAACCTGTTAGTCCTCTATAACATTAAACCTGTTAGTCCTCTATAACATTAAACCTGTTAGTCCTCTATAACATTAAACCTGTTAGTCCTCTATAACATAAAACCTGTTAGTCCTCTATAACATAAACCTGTTAGTCCTCTATAACATAAAACCTGTTAGTCCTCTATAACATAAAACCTGTTAGTCCTCTATAACATAAAACCTGTTAGTCCTCTATAACATAAAAAGTGTTAGTCCTCTATATTGACATATGACCCATTAGTCCTCTACATTAAAATATGACCAGTTAGTCCTCTACATTAAAATATGACCCGTTAGTCCTCTACATTAAAATATGACCAGTTAGTCCTCTACATTAAAATATGACCAGTTAGTCGTCTACAATAAATTATGACCAGCTGGTCCTCTACATTAAAATATGTCCAGTTAGTCCTCTACAATAACATATGACCAGTTAGTTCTCTACATTAAAATATGACCCGTTAGTCCTCTACATTAAAATATGACCAGTTAGTCCTCCACCTTAAAACATCAGCTATTGGTCTTTTACATAAAAATATGTGCTATAGATTAACATATGTGCTATTTATACTATCCATTAAACTATGAGCTGTTTGTACTATACATTAAGAATGTGGAGTCCTCTTCTCCTTCCTGTATTGTTGATTTATTCTTGGCACGCCTCGTCTGGATTCGAGCACTTTTCCTTCCTCGGGGTGTTCCTTCTGAAAACACGCGTGTGTGAAGCATAAGAAGGTCACTCGTGAACAGGGCCTTCATTTGATATCCCGACGCACTGACGGAAGTACCCCCATCTCTTTTTAATAATCCATATTTACCCACGCTGCCTTTCTCCTTTCTCTCGGCACACGATGAGCTTAAAGACGTTACGTTTGAAGGTAACAAGTTAAATGTGGGCCTAAGTCAGGCTAAGAGCCAGATGGATTCCCTCGTAATCCTGTAGGGTTTGACTACAAAGATTTAAAGACGTTGTACCTCACACAAGCACACACACACACACACACACACACACACACACACACACACACACACACACACACACACACACGCGGAGAGAGTTAAAAAGCTAGTAGCTGCTCTATAGATGCGGATTGCAAAGTCATTTTGCTTATTATAGTATCAATTTCCATCTATGTGCATTGTGTGGGATTATGTTCTTTCCTTAATGCCTTTGTAGCTTCAACTGTGAGAC
>JACXGJ010008129.1:0-20885 GCA_016801105.1 Esox niger | reverse complement strand
CCAGATTTCCCCATAATAAGTCACACGTCCCTTTTTCCATTACTTCCAGTTGCACCCCAATAAAGGGGAACTTAAAGACTTGTCACAGGCAGCTTGACCATCTCAATCCTCCCAGTGTGTGTGTGTGTGTGTGTGTGTGTGTATAAGTGTATAAAAAAAAGAAAACTTGCCTTATTTGAACTTGTGTATTACTCCCCTTTATACTAATCAATGTCCAATCATATAACGTAATATGTAGTTCAAAAACAAAACACAATTGATTTTAACTACATACTGTTTATTGTATAGCAGTAAAGGCTATCCAGAGGTCTGTGGTTTATAAAAGGCCTAGAGGGAACCTCTAGAGTTGATAAGAACCATAGGACCGACATTTCCTTTGTTTGAAGCACGACTAACGTCCTTCACTGGACGTCCAGAACTGTCTATCAGAATCTGTCTCTCCTTGCAGAGTGGTTGCCAGCCGCCTGGGGGAGGCCGCTAGGTCCTGTTGCTACACAGTCTTATTATAACTGTTACTTACCAATGTGTTTAGTAAAATCGCATCCTGCTATGTCTGAAATGCCAGTTAATCCCTAGGAAAGTAGATCCAATATTAGGGTTGGGTGGGCATATGGCTTTTGGCTGAAGACAGGGCCTAAATAAATCCCCGGGCAGGGGTCCAGAGTGGAACTGGCCTCTGTGCAAGGTAAACCTGTGTCCCTTTCAGATAACTGCACTAAGTCTATGTCATCCTGGATAAGATAATACAAATGTCAACACGAAACGGGCGTGTGTACCTGTTTTGTGCTGAGTAGGAAATGCATCCTCTGGGCCTGGACAGTTTTCTTCTGCTCCTCTCTATCCATAGACATTTGTTCTCTCTCCCTCCTCTGGAACTCAGAAAAGTCTGCCAGATCCCTCCTACATCAAAAACACATTAAAAGAGAATAGAAACATGGTTTTGTGATTATTTACCCATGTGTGTGTTTGCATGTGTGTATTCATGTGCGTGTGAGTGTGTGTATATCGGTATGAGTGTATGCGAGTGAGTACGCACTGAAGAGAGAGAACGGAAATACATTCCTCGCTACGTGAATCCCTGAGCTCTCCTCTAGGAAGAAACAGAGGCTTAATGACTCCAATCAGGGCTGAAAGAGGCCGAGTGAGAAAGAGGAGAGGAAGAGAGAGCGCGACAGGCCGTCAGTGTGCCAGACAGTGGGATGATGAATCCATTCCATCAGTACAGCCAAGGCGCTCCATGACATCTGCTATCCGAGCTGTCTAAATGGGACACATTAAAAGCCAATACGCAATCCCATTTAACAATCACACGCGGTTACTGTGTAGGGTAATAACTTAACAATTACTAAAACACACACACACTCAAATGAACGTGCGAGCAAACACACACAGGGGAACAGTATAACGGGCTCAAAATAGACAGAAACACATGCCCACACACACACACACACACACACACACACACACACTTCCCATCCTTGTGGGGACCCCAAACAATATTCTCAGATCCTCTAATCTAACCTTTATATGTGGTACCCTCAAGTATAATGAATCCTGTCCACACACATAGAAATACACTCATTGTACTGTGTACTTCCACTGAGAAAAAACATCTAACCCTAAACCAAACTGTTAACTGTAACCGCAACATTTTATCATGAATCTAAACTCTATGCTGCAAATTATAAAGAATGTATCTTTATGGAGGTCACATTTCTCTTGTTTTATTATCATTGTAGGGATATTTCGTCCCCACCAAGATAGTAAATACTTTACACACACACACACACACACCCACACCCACACACACACACACACACACACACACACACACACACACACACACACACACACACACACACACACACACACACACACACAAAGACATTAGGCTAAAAGAAAAGCCAATCCAATTCATCCAGAAGAGCAATAAAAACGGAACCATTGCTCATCAGGGTATTTTCCCAAGCTGCTCTCAGGTTTCAATTACGGCCCCACAAAGGAGAATATTCATACCTGTCCTAATGTAAGGTTACACACACTGCAGTATTGACATTTAAAAATCACCACTCTTTCGCTTTGCAGCACAGCGTTTTCATTCCTTCCTCAACACAAGATTAAATTAGAAAATAAATGAAATATGCAGAGTACCATGGCCTCCATTTGGCCAGCTGGCCAAGGGGAAATTGCTTATTAATGTGAAAAGATGAAGTTGTGGGACAGTCTGTTTCAGTTTCTCTTCCCTCTCTTGCTCTTGCTGTTGTCTAAGACCGCCTTGTGTGTGCTGCGTGTGTTTCTGATTGTACACGCAATCACGTCCATGCAGTGTGTGTGTGTGTGTGTGTGTGTGTGTGTGTGTGTGTGTGTGTGTGTGTGTGTGTGTGTGAGAGTGTGAGTGTGTGTGTGTGTGCGTACTGCTGAACGCTGCTGGCTGTGTTGGTGACCTTTGGCTCCCTATATCCCAGGTTTATTATTAATTGCGGTGTAGTGGACAAAAGCCAAACAGATTTGTAACGGCTGAAGGGACCTCGATCTGTGTCGCGGCTGAGCAGGAGAACATACAACCCTCATTAGGTGTGATGGGCATGGGGGGGGCGCGGGGGAGAGGAGGAAAGCATGCGAGTGCCCCAACACGCGTGACCTTTCCGTGTCCTCAACACTCAAATCATGGCGGAGGGAAGTTCGGTCAAAGCTGGGCTAAAGTTTTGAGGAACATTTTCTAAGGGTTCATCTCTCTCTTTTCGGAGAGTTTCGTTAATATGAACAGGTGAAGGGCCGTTGCAAAGTTTGTGAGAAATAGCTCTTGTCAAAAAATACTGCAGTAGTTTGAGATGTTGAACATTCTTATGTCGGTTTGTGGTTACAAATCAATGTTTACTACGTTTTTTTGTACGCTTTTTGTACATTTTGTTCGACTTAACTTGAGTAAGAATGTTCCTGTAGTCTCAACATGTTCATTAAATAACTCAGGCATTCCCATTTCCAACATGTGTATGTCTCATTTGATTTCATCAAACATGGATAATGTTATTGTCTGTATTTAAATGACAAAATGTGAACAAAAACAATGTCACTGAATGACAAATATTTACAGAACACCTAAAAGAATCCAAGACCTTAAGAAAATCTGTGCATTTCTAAATAAAACATTAGTATCAGATAACAAATGTCCTTACCATGTTGTACATGCGAACACTCAGATCCCAGTATCTGTTCAGCATTGTGGGGACGATGATGGCTATTACTGCATGAATACATGCATACAGCTGCTGCATCTATATTTAATATCTCAGGGCGTCAAGTCAAGCACAAGTGGAGTGGGGTGATGGGAAATCACAACCTGGGCATTGTTGGGTGGAGGGGCAGCCAACCAGTCCTCCAGGCCAACATAGGAGCAGCAAATTGGCTCTCCTAAATATTTAATGACAGTAAGACCCAATTGGCTGTTTTAATTGTTCCAATTAAATAATTCAATAGCTGGCAGGTAGGGAATATTTAGGAGTCCATTAAGCTACTGGTATTTGACTCCTACTCAATATATTGACCTCTGACCTATGATCTCTTATAGAACAGTGCTCTTCCTCGACCAACCCATAGATCAACACCATCTACAGGACAACTTCACTACAGCTACATTGCATCACAAAAACTGTGAAAACAAAACACAATACAGCTAAACCTGATATTTTAACTGTTTTCCCTTCTGTAATGGGCACTCCATGAGAGCCAGCTGAGGATATCCAGGGTGAGCCTTCAATCAGAATACCAAACACGCCAAAGAAAACTGAAAAAAAGAATATTAAGTGACAACAGCCAAAAGCAATATTTCTTAATGGCTTCTCCCCTTGTAAAAAAAACAGGCACTTCGTAAAGAGCCAGCGACAGAACTGGAGAGCAACAGACTTTTCACACAGAGCCAAAACCCTCCAATCAAAGCCAGTGTTTATGTGAACTCCTTCCGAGCCCTGATGTAGCGTCAGGAAACGTGTCTGATCTAACTAGAGGACCATCCCTCCTAGATCTCCTTTCATGGATGTCCTTGAGCTGAGAGCGAGGACACAGCACGCCACAGAAAAAAAAGCCAGCCTCACCACTCCAAGTCCATAAATTTTCCTCAGCCCGCGATGAGTTAACAGATTTTGCCGCGTTAGAACATTACAGAGAGAATTTATCTGATTATGGCAGTAATAATTACCCAGCTGTTTATTGCAGATAGAGAAATAATTCATGCAGGCAACAGGCCGTGGTGGCAATGACACTCCACATTTAGTAAATATGCAAACGGCTCCTTCCTAATTGCCCAGGCTAGCAGGATGCCCTTATTAAGCAGCGCAACTTTAAGTGTCTTCCTGACAAGTGATAAATTGTTGCGTTGCACAAACTCTAGTTGCTGGAATTACAGTGGTGCCGAGAGGTCCTGACTTCATTAGGCCATGCAGGAGCGGACAGCTCCATGAAGATGGACATGCTAACATAGAGAGAGGGAAAGAGAGAGAGAGAGAGAGAGAGAGAGTGTGTGCATGTGTTGGGCAGTGCGCATAATGACATGACACAGATGATTTTGAATGGGGAGACCCGTCAGTGTGCAGTGCAGAGGGAGAGAGCAAGACAGAGAGATGGGGGGAAGAGAGGTAGTACAGAGGGGTAGCCCTGACTCTTGTCCTCCCATTCTGCCGTCTCCCGTCATTGGCATGCGAGGCTAGTCGGCCTGCGCTAAATGGGAGCCATTAGTAAAACCTTGAATAATTTATTCAGCGGGCAGACAGAGGGGTGGAGGGACGGGGGGACGGAGGGAGGAAGCATTGGATTATAAAGCAGACCTTCGCGGGTTGAGTGATCGGGCGGTGTGTGCGAGCCGAGGGGCCCCGGCAAACACAGAAAGGATATTTTAAATAAACGAGGTGCTGCATTAATTGATCGTGACCCCAGAAGCACTAAATAAACAAGTGATTAACTGGCGAGTGGACGACCTCTCCACGGAGCGGAGCAGCGGAGAGGAGGTGTTCAGTGGCCGTGTGCGTGGGTGTTTCTCTAGGAATGATAGACAGGACAGCATTGACACACAAAAATGTCCACCACATCCCTTAAACCCTATCATTCACTCTCACGCACGCAGTCAGTTCATCACATTTACAGAAGCATTTCAGACATCCAGCAGACGCTCTCATCCAGAGCTGTTAAGGTTAAAAGGAAAGGTTTGGTTTTGTGGGTTCTCATGACCACATTATACACTGATGTCACTGTAAATGTTACCAGGTTCTATCACACCCATCACTTCCCAGCTTATCCTGAAAGGTGAGGATGGAGGGAAACAAGGGGAAGTCAGTGATCCAAGGAGCACATAACAAATTTACATTTAATTTTAGCTAAGGCCTTAAGATATACCCCACACACTAATATATTAGCTACCTAAAATAATTTGACTTAAACTACTTTTTTCCCTAAATAAACGATGGCATCTTTTTCAGCCCCCGGAGCCTAATATGTTTTACTAATGCTTGAGTTCTCGCAAAAAGTTCAAGCTAATTTTTTATATCGTTTGCTGGCCCCTCACCCAAGGCACTCAGGATTTTTCTTTTCTCAGGTTACCTGTAGACATGCATAGCAATCATATCCGGTGTCTCTAGATTAATCGGATCAATTAATCTCAGACTGGTGTGCATCCACAGTGAATTTCTGTTAAGCATGAAGCCTGCCCATGTTAACTAATACAAGGTGCCTTGAGACATATAACTCAGAAATCTTTCCAGACTATTCTTCTGTGCCCAAAAAACTGTCCAAGGGGAACAGTGATCAAGTGCTCAGTACAGAAAGGCAAACTTCTTTATAAGGCCCAATTACTACATATACTGAACAAAATTATAAATGCAAAACTTTTGTTTTTGCTGAACTCAAAGATCTAAGACTTTGTGTACAAAAAAAGGCCTATTTCTCTCAAGAATTGTTCACAAATCTGTCTAAATCTGTCTTCTCCTTTGCCGAGATAATCCATATCCACAGGTGTGGCATATGAAGATGCTGATCAGACAGCATTAGTATTGCAAAGATGTGCCTTAGGCTGGCCACAATAAAAGGCCACTCGAAAATGTGCAGTTTCATCACACAGCACAATGCTACAGATGTCGCAAGTTTTGAGGGAGTGTGCAATTGGCAGGCTGACTGCAGGAAGGTCCACCAGAGCTGTTGCCCGTGAATGGCAGGTTCATATCTCTACCACAAGCTGTCTCCAAAGGCGTTTCAGTGAATTTGGCAGTACATCAAACCGGCTTTCACTGTACAGGACAGAGGGCGTCTTGTGGGGGAGCGGTTTGCCAGTGTTGTGGATCGGGTGGCCCATGGTGGTGGTGGGGTTATGGTATTGGCAGGCGTGTGTTATGGAAAACGAACACGGGGTGCATTTTATTGATGGCATTTTGAATGCACAGAGATACTGTGGCGAGATCCTGAGCCCATTGTTGTGCCATTCATCCACGACCATCACCTCATGTTGAAGCATGATAATGCATGGCTCCATGTTGCAAGGATCTGTACACAATTCCTGCGAGCTGAAAACATCCCAGTTATTGCATAGCCAGCATACTCAACGGACATGTCAGCCATTTGGCATGTTTGGGATGCTCTGGATCGGCATATACGACAGCGTGTTCCAGGTCCTGCCAATAACCAGCAACTTCACACAGCCATTGAAGAGGAGTGGACCAACATGTTTGAGTGGCCTTTTATTGTGGCCAGCCTAAGGCACACATGTGCAATACTCATGCTGTCGATCAGCATCTTGATATGCCACACCAGTGAGGTGGATGAATTATATCGACAAAGGAGAAGTGCTCATTAACACAGATTTAGACAGATTTGTGAACAAATTCTGAGAGAAATAGGCCTTACATAGAGAAAGTCTTAGATATTTGAGGTCCGCTCATGATAAATGGAGGCAAAAACAAAAGTGTTGCATTTATAATTTTGTTCAGGGTAGATTTTTATTTATTTAGATCAAATCTAAACAATAAATAAATCATGTATTCATTACGTATTATATTCAGAGAAAAATGTATGTGCCATAGTAATGTTCTATAAATGTGTGTAGACCAATGACATTGGTTAATCTCTAGGGAAATGTGAATGTTTCCAATCTAAATGCCTTCTACCAGAACTTTTACTGTACCTGATCTCCTCATTTTTGCGGATGAGTCCCTCCATGTATCTTCTACGGGCGTAGTAGTTATGGATGTATTTCCTCACATAGTAGCCTCTCCATCTCTGCTGTATCTGCAGGGAAACAAAACAACACGTATCTTTTAGAAGCAGTGGCCAAAAATCTCAGAAAGCATCTAAGTATCCCGGAAATCGTCTTAGTATCCCAGAAAGCGTCTAGAAAGCGTCTAAATAACACGGAAAGTGTCTATGTTTTTGTTCCATTTGGGGTTGTTCTATTTAGTCTGTTATTATTTAGTGTGAAGTGGTTTTATTTGGTCACAAATTGTTTAGTTCGATATTCTGTTTAGTCTGGTGTTGTTCTGTTTAGTCTGCAGTTCTGTTTAGTCGGGTGTTGTTCTGTTTAGTCTAGTGTTGTTCTGTTTAGTCTGTAGTTCTGTTTAGTCTAGTGTTGTTCTGTTTAGTCTGTAGTCCTGTTTAGTCTAGTGTTGTTCTGTTTAGTCTGCAGTTCTGTTTAGTCGGGTGTTGTTCTGTTTAGTCTAGTGTTGTTCTGTTTAGTCTGCAGTTCTGTTTAGTCTGGTGTTGTTCTGTTCAGTATAGTGTTGCTCTGTTTAGTCTGGTGTTGTTCTGTTTAGTCTAGTGTTGCTCTGTTTAGTCTAGTGATGTTCTGATGACTCTGGTGTTGTTCTGTTCAGTATAGTGTTGCTCTGTTTAATCTGGTGTTGTTCTGTTTACTCTGGTGTTTAGTCTTAAAATTTAGTTTGGTTCTCTGAAATGTGTTGTATAAATATGAAGTATTATTATTATTACAGGTTTCAGAAATAAAATTTAATGTACAATGGAAACACTTTGGGAGCTGTTGCTGTCACTTGACACAGGTTTGACATGTATATGCACAGACACACACAACGAGTGAACCTCCATCTCTTACCAGAGGGGAACGGATGTCCTTCACTTTAATTTGGAGATTAAACCATAACAGGTAAAATAATAATCAAAATAGGGGAGCCAGAAGAAGACGAAAAAAACAGACCAAAATGAGAATTGCGATTGATCTGCAGTCAATAGATAATTTTAAATAAAGTAATTGCTGGCTCACAACTCAAAGTTCTTGTTGACCTTTTTTGACTAGTGAAATCAATGATGCATATTGGCTGGTTAAATCTAATAAAACTCCTGGGCCTCTTGTAAACACAGTTTTCTATTAACGTGCTAATACATTAGCCTTTGTTAGAAAGACTATGATAAAGACATCGGAGGAAGAGAAAGAGAGAGAGAGAAAAGAATAGAGTAAAAATTGATTGAAAAGGAAGTGCCACAAGGGGATTCAGAGATGATTGTTTCTTTTTTTTCTTTTCCTGGTCAATGAGAAGCGGTGGGTGGAGATGTCCTTCACACACACACACACACACACACACACACACACACACACACACACACACACATTGTGTGAAACTGAGTTTATCAGACCTGTGCATGCAGCCTTTTAACTGGGCCCTTTTATTTATAGCTCCTACAATACTAAACCAGTAAATTGTCACAACATTTTCTATAGAGATTATTCTAAAATGTCATCACCATGAACAGGATTTGACTACATGTTGGTTTGTGGGTGACTGTCCCTTGTTCCTTCTAAATCTGTGCTATAAGGCGGCTATGTAATATGAAAGGGAGCTGTTTTCAACAAGAGGGGACACATACACTCTACACTATCGCAAAATAACGTAACTGTAAAGACGAAACCACTCACAGCTTCCATCAATATTTCCTCTCACAAACATCTGTGTTTAGAAACGACTGGAATAATAACTGGAATAATAACAGATTAACACAAGGAACTATTTGCTTCATTTGAAATGCTTGGGCTTTTCAAGACCACCAGCATTTTACAAGCATCATTTTCCCAATAATCCCCCCTTCCTTCCTCTTTTTATTTTATCCGGTTTTGACATCCATTCTGCTTCCTGAACATATCACTGTGTTTAACAGGAATAATAAAGAAGTTATATTCGACTGTGAAGCTTCTGTTCTCCTCTAAGTGCTGACATGACCTATAACCTCTGGCCCAGTGATCTCAGGTGCTCGGTCAGACCCAGACGGCTGCATCGGCAGGCTGTAACACGACCCTAACTAAAACACTGGGCCCGGCAATCTTTATTTGTTTGGATTACTGTCCATCATAAAACTTTTCCACAATTTCGGGGGTTTTAGTGAATGTCCAAACAGCTCAATGGTAATACGCCCTTCTTCAATAAAGGCCAGGATTTTGTGGCCTCATAAAAAATCTTTAACAATTTCACCCGTGGTGGAAAAAGAGTGGCTATACAGAATTGTAAAATATAAGGTTTCAACGTCATATCCTTGTATAAAAGTGCCAAAGCGTCACTCAAATGCAAAGGAATTTGATTTATAGGTTGAGTGGTAGGAGTTGTTACAGTGGTCAAATGGGGTTTCTGGCGATATGGGTTGGTTCTCTCCTGATTGGTTTAGTATAACAATGTATTATCACTCAGTTTAATTTCAATGCATCCTTTAAAGCAGTGGTCCTCAACCAGGGGTACTAGGAGGGGGTACTTGAAAACCCTCATGACACCATAGGCTTACTAGTGAAATTAACATGAGGGGGTACATCAGGGGTACTCCAAGCAGAGCAAAATTCGGTCGGTGGTACAGTAAGTTGAAAAGGTTGGGAACCACTGTGTTAAAGCATATGCTATAACTTCATTTTAAATAGGAATTATTGATACCAAATCTGTATTATAAACCAAATGATAACCTCCTTTCTTAATTTCTTTGCTGATTGGTATAACAGGCAAATATCCAGGATATGCAGTATTTCAATTGTGGCCCCAATATAGGAAATGAGACGTTGCTGTAATAAAAGAACACTGCAGTACTATTTATCGGGATCACATTGAGACCAAGCGACTCTCCATATGCTAAAACACACGGTTTGATATTTACCCTGACGGACATCTTGTGGTAGAAATTCATCTTCATGATATAATATAGGGCCTGTGAACAAAAGGAGAGGCAGAGTTACATCTTCATCGCCTTGTCCCGGCTCTCTGATCTGTCCTCAGCAGCCCAGAGATAAAGAGCTTGTTATACATTATACATAATAAGTGACACAGAGACCACGGACAGACAATGCAAGAGAGAGGTGCATGGGGGGGATGTCGAGAGAGACAGAAGGAAATAATATGAAAAAAATTGAGATGGAGAGAGATAGAGAACGAGAGATTGAGAAAAAGAGATACAGAAATAGAGACAGAGAAAGAGAAACAGAAAATTTGAGAGAAGTCAGACTTTGTATTGAGGAGACGGGGCTCCTCTCTTAATACATAATGCAGACAAGGCCAAGAAAATCTATGGTAGTCAAGCTGGGAGCTAATGGAGATGTATGATGGCCCAGAGCTCTCCGCTGGGTTTGATAATCAATGACGCTCCGGCAAGGATAGACTAACAAAGGCCAGAATATTCACACGGATCGCCTCGCCTAGAGCCTCATCTCTCTGCGCTCAGACCACTGGGGGCAAATTTATGGGAGCAAACTTGAGAGGGCTATAAACGGAATTCATATCTCAGACATCTCTCCTCTAATAATGACATCAGAGAAGGGGAACATTCTGGGAAGAAGACCAAGACTTGAAAGACGGGGAAGTTTAGCGTAATGAGGAGCTTTGACTTCTAAGGAATAAAAAAAGGGCAGGAATAAATAACACATTTAAAATATTTTTTTGTAAAACATAATATTGTGTCTTTGTAATTTTGCAAGATTACATTTTGTCCTGCTTTATTTCCAGTGAATCTGAGTGTCTCTGTGACATGTCCTTTACATTGCATTAAATCAGGGTTTATCCCGAGATTCCAGCTCTTGAACGCTTCCCAAATGTGCCTGGCAGTTATGCTTTACTAAACAGTCAATTTAGGGTGTGATAAATAGCTGTTGTGATTTGTTTACAAAACTCAATCCAGAGAAAATTATTTGTGAGAGCAGTGGGGATTGGATTTCAGTATCAACAATCTGTTCAATTAGGAATCAGTTGGAGGCGATATTTTGAAAAACAGACTTGTTTTCCTAAACCCTTTTACCCTCCCTTCCTCCAATCTTTCTTCTTTCGTTTATGTATTCCAGGAGCAATAAAAATGCAATTCAATACCGTAACGTGTTGTATTCCTAAGTGCTAATTTCCAAATGTTTAATATGTGAATTATATGTCTGCAGGTCAGAATAACAGCTTTGGAATATAGCAATTTAATTTTAACTTATACCATGATAACATAATCAATATATCCATAGCATTTCAGCAACTAATGTACCTTCACCGTTTGTCTGAAACGTGCCCTGGCTCTGAAGCCCCGCCATATCTTCTGAATAACGGTGGCCTTCCGGCATAGGTGACTGCAAGAAATGGTTAGAGATATATACTTCAACAAAGACAAAAAACTGAATGGAATCATCTAATCGGTTGATAAAAAAAAGAACGTCTGAAAGGCTAAGCACAAGCTGTTTTCTTTATGTGGAAATTTCCAAATTAGGTTTTTGCCTGGAGTTGAAAGGTCACAATAAAAGCTAGTCCACACCCCAACACACGCGGCAATGCACAGCAACCTTTACTTAAGGCTTTTCAATTATGTCCAGCTATCATGGCTCCCAGAGCAAGCAGACATCTGTATTCATCATCAAACATACTCTAAATGCAAGTCTACTGCAAGTTCAGCCTCAACGAGGCCATCAATTTCCAAAAGGCCATTTATATGCCCAGAAAATCAATGCTTATAGGGGAAATATGGTAACCCGGGAGTTGCACTTAAGAAGCTCAAATTGTGGCTAATTAGCCACTTAACACATTGATCAATTAACTAAAGTAATCTGAATTAACCTGCAGTCTGGGAGTTTGTCTGCTGACCCTGCAAAATGGTGTTGGGGTCACAGTACATGTCGCAGAATGGGAAAGGTCTCTCTTTCCCGTGGCTATTTGCACAGCTCTCTATCACCAAAGAGGATGTTATTTCATTGTGTAAGTGTTCGTTCCGGTTTGGGGAGGGCGCCTCTACACAGGACAGTGAGGCCTTATTCGTAAAGGTACGAATTCATTAAACGCATTATTATTTTTATGTAACAATTTTTTATTTTCTTGATTTCATTTTTTGGTACATTGATCTGTTACATTATTACAACTTAACTGAGTGATGTGTGAATTCAATTGATCAATCAGCTCTTACCTGAGATACGCTCGCACTTGACACCCCCTAAACCAACTCTGGATTTTGATGGCTGCTTCGTTCTCTCTCTGTCTATTCTCCTCAGCTAATCTACATATACACACCAAAACAGAAAATGCACAAAAATAAATAAGCTTGCGCGGTCAGACCATTTTCGTCTCATTTCTTATGTAAACGACTGTTGCTTTAGTGAGTTGTCAGCAAAACTACAGTAGCTATTGCAGAAGAATCTTGACAACTGTATACAGTGCACAGTAGCTGTTTCGAGCTGTACATACTGTGCTGAAAACATTTGAAAACAGCTAGCGTTAACGTTGGTTAACGCTGCCCGAGCAGGAATTGTTACTAAT
Source organism: Esox niger (assembly GCA_016801105.1). Classification (NCBI taxonomy): domain Eukaryota; kingdom Metazoa; phylum Chordata; class Actinopteri; order Esociformes; family Esocidae; genus Esox; species Esox niger. The sequence continues at coordinate 8,154 of JACXGJ010008129.1, read as the reverse complement.
AATAGCTAACCGTCTTACAAAGTGTGCCTACAAATAAAATGTTTACCTGTTTCTTTTGAAATATTCTTCTTTAATTTTTTCAATCTCATTACGTAACTTGACCAACCTAGCCATTCTCCTCGGACCGGTGGACCGAGACCCAAACGTTTACATGTTTCCTTGACAACAAGATACACAGCTTTTTCTGCGACGAGTCACCTGTTGGTTTGGAAAGTTCTTGCACTGTTGGCATGAAAAAGTGTTTTTTTTCACATGTCAACTTATGATTTTCTTTGCTGAATAAGCGCATTAATCGATCATTAATTTTGCGATTAGACAATTATTTCAAGTTCAGTATATTTATTTAGCATTTAGTCTGCAGGTTTGCAATATTATTTCAAAAAGTGTATCCCAAAAAATACAAATGCATCGAGTAAACAAATCTAGAAGGTACTTGTCTCCAGGTTGTTTTATTTTACTTTACAGCATTTTTGGAGGGCTTCTTTGTGATGTTTTAGGTGGAAAACTTTTCTTAATTGGAAAGAGCTCCGGGATTGCAAGTAACATTTTATAATTGTAATAGGCCAACTAGTAGGCAACTAACTTATATTGACTCTGGGCTTTGCAATCAGTCTGTGTTCTGAAGTTTTTCTCTCACCAAATTGAGCTGCTGAACATTCCCCTTGGAAGGCTTTTCTTTTTGGTCACGTTCTCTCTCCTCCATTTATAACTCTCACTACCACTCTCTTTTTCCCTCTCTGTCCTCTCACTCTCTTCTTCATCGCTCTCCACTCCCCTCTCTTTTCTCGTTTTAAATGCTGACAGATCCCAGGATGCAGATTGTCGGAGTGACGATTGATCTGTCAGTGCTCTGCTGCTCTCAGACTGCTTCCCTCCTGACGTTATCGCCCCTCATCACAGAGTTATCAGTTTATTCTTCCCCCTATCCATCCCTCCTTCCCCTCCCTCCTTCCCCCCTATTCACACATCAAATATTCTGCCTTGCCAATAGAGGTAAGATGTCCATCCGCCAAACTCGTCCCTCCCTCCCTCCCTCCCTGTTTTACAGATAACCGACAAGGACTGGCTCAGCAAGCGGACAGGCACAGGCCAATTTGCTGTCCCCGGCGCTACGGTGTCGGACGGCAGAGTTATGGGGTGAGGGGTGACCCCGTGGTGGCTAGGCCCATCCATCGGGGCTGCAGTAGGATGGCCACCAGGGTAATTGCCCTGGAAGTGTTGTTTTGACAAGGCAGACGGGTGTAAGCCATCACTCCTGGCGCACGTTGATGAGGTGTCACCTGGAGAGGCTGTGGAGAGGCAGGCTGTTTACACGGCACCGAGTGACCCACTTCTGCCCCGGCTGAGACCGCCGGACTGTCTGCCTACACACACACACACACACACACACACACACCTCTCTATTTACATGAATTCTACCCAACCCGCAAACCAGTAACAGACAGGCTCGGTTAAACATATAAACAGGCTGGTGTTCCTCTGTAATATTAGTGAGTTATCCTCCCCCTAATTTCATCCATGCTGTAGGTCAGCAGTGAGCCAGTGAGTTTGAGCCAGGTCTTTGCTGAGGGAAGGCAAATGAAATAGCCAGCTTCGGGCCAGGGCTGCATTCTGCATACGGGGGAAGTCATTTACCAATCCTCTGGTCACCTCTCACCGCCAGGACACTCATCCTCCTCCATGTCCATTGTCTCTGAATGAGGGCCATATGGGCTGAGCCCAGAGCTGCTCGTAAAGCCGTTACACACACACACAAACACAGACGGACCGTTGGCCCGCGCTACTGTGTGTTCCTGGGGCTTTGCGGTGTGGTGGATGGAGAGATCTCTCCAGGACCAGGCTACCATTATTAAACATCTGCCCGGAGCACATTAATCCGTTTGGCCACGCCTCCCTCACATCCGAGGGATCACCTAATTGAAATCCTTAATGACTTTTTTATTTCTATTCTTTCCCAATGATTTTATAACAATTTGAATCTCTATCCCCCTTCTGTCGTCCCCCTCTTGCTCTCTTTCTCTCTTCTCTCTTTTTCTCCTTCCCCTGCTCCCCACTGTCTTTCTTTCCCTCTTTCTTTCCCTCTCTTTCCCTCTTTCTTTCTCTTCTTTGTCATTCTTTCCATTTCTTTCTCTCTGTTATTCTCTCTCATCCCTCCCCTCCACTCACCCTAATATCCTACTAATGGATAAAAAGTGTGATTTTGTCGTTGGCGGAAAAGTAAAATCATATCTTTATTAGCTCACCTTTCCCCATGGAGGATGGGGGAGAGGGGGTAATGACTTGGGTATTGTGTAAAATCTTTTCATGTAGGGGTGTTTAATCATTATTTGTGGCATTCCGACAGGGGTGATCTATTAAGATGGCCACCACCATGTAGGTCTGATGATGATACCTTGTGTATGTGTGTGTGTGTGTGTGTGTGTGTGTGTGTGTGTCTGCTTGTCCCACTCAGAAGGACATCCGCTGCTGCCGGCCCCACCGTCACAGTAGGAGATTCATCACTGTGCGCACACACACACACACACACACACACACAATTATTTATCTACCTCCTCCCTACCAGTGTACAGCCCATCATCATCCAGGTGACTCTAGACATTCACCCAGAATGCACTAACATCCTGAGCTCTTGTCTCTCCCCTCCCTCTTTCCCCGTCCTCTCTCTTGGATCAGTAATAGGAGCTCTGGGATCCTTGGTTTCATGTCCTGAAGAAGGACTCAGACATCTTCTGATCGAGGTCTCCCTGAGTAGGGGAACGGTACCCTGACACTCAGTCAATGTCTCACTCTATCAACCTAATCAGGGGAGCGAGCTAGCAGAAAGGCGAGAGGAACGGAGCGGAATGGAGGGGAGAAGATAGAAACCAAGCAGAGGGGGAGAGGGGAGGTGGGGAGCAGAGAGGAAGAGGAGCAGACTGGAGAGCAAGAGGAGCAGAGCATAAATGAGAGGTATAGGAGCAGAGTAGAGCGAAGAGGAAGAAGAGAGAAATAATAGGAGGAGGAAGAGGAGCAGAGTGTAGGGGGAGAGGAAGAGCAGAGAGGAAGGAAGAGGAAGAGGAGCAGAGAGTAAGGGAGAGGAACAGGATGGAAAAGGGAGAGGAGAATCACATTTCTGCTGCCTGAGTCTCCCTTCAGTCTCCACTGGCCCTCTTTCCCCTCCTATTCCATCCCTCTAATCCTTCATTTTTTCATCCCTCCATTCCTTCATCACGCCATCCCTCCAACCCCCCCATGCCTCTGTCCTTTTCTCCATTATAGACAGACTTTTTTATGTGGCCAAAATAATACCCTGTGTAGTTAATGGAAAATAGATATTTGCAGGGCCTTATTCTGCAGCGGTCAGAAGAGCAAAGAATTCATCCTATTCTGCTCCGATCATCGCTGGGCTTGTAGCTGTCATGTGAGCAACCACTCCCTGCCTTCTTTTCCTCTATATCATTTCACGATTCAAAGATCAATTGTTCTTTTGATATTTTTCTCCCTGTCTATTGCTTCCAGTCACTTCTCTCATGCTTTCTATCTTCCGTCCATCACCCCTTTTCCTTCTTTCACTTTCTCTTATGCTCTCTTATTCTCTTACTCTGATTCATTTCATAAAAGTGCTTTATTTGTACTGGAAACAGACACTACAATTTGCTAGCATTGCTGAAACAAGTCAAATGAACAATCCATTACCTCTCAAAAGTCAGTCGACATGGTTACGGGTTTTCTGAAGAATGCTGTCCCCTCATCCCCCTCTCTCTTCATCCATCCCTCTGTCCATCCCTTCATCCATTCCTCCATCCATCCCCAGTGATACAGTGGCAGGCTGTCTGCCTGTTAGATCTGTCAGGCATGGCAGCCTTCCATTTCTTTCTGCCAGGACTAATTGGGGGATCACGGAAGTGATGGCCAATGTATGTGTGTATGTGTGTGTGTGTGTGTGTGTGTCTGTGTGTGTGTGTGTGTGTGTGTGTGTGCAGCAACACCGTCAGGCGTAAGGGTTGGACGTCCTCTAGCGAAGCTGCAAAAGCTAATCATCACCGCATTGCAGAGATTAATCAAGTCAGGAACAATCGGAACTGACACACACAAACGCGCACACACACACACACACACACACACACACACACACACATACACACTGGGACACACAAGCACGTGCTTGTGTGTGTGAGACAGAGATCCTTTCTAAATCTCTTGTTTCGAGTACTTTCCAAATGCATGTCCAAATTTCTAACTCAGATTGCTTTTCACAGCATTGTGAGCTGGTCTGTATTACCAGTGTACACAGCCCAAGACCATTGTATTAGCTGGTCTATATTACCAGTGTACATAGCACAAGACCACTGTATTAGCTGGTCTGTATTACCAATGTACATAGCACAAGACCACTGTATTAGCTGGCAGGTATTTTCTGAAATGGCTTGTAACCTGGGCAATCCCCAGTCAGCACTGCAATCTATCTTTTCCAACACAGACGGTGTGTGTGTATGTGTGTGTGTGTGTGTGTGTGTGTGTGTGTGTGTGTGTGTGTGGTCATACCATTCTTTTCTATAGTGTAGATGTGTGTATCAACACCTCACATTGTTTGCTCTAGTGTATGTGTGTCTGTGTTTGTGTGTGCTTGTTTTGTCTGTGTGCTTGCTCCAGGAAGTCTATGTTTCTGTTCCAGGTCTTTTCAGATAATGTGCTGTGCAGTCCATCACTCTCGGTCCTCACTCTCTCTCTTTTCCTCTTCATCCCTCTTCCCTCCCTTCTTACATATGGGTGTTCTTTACATCTCTCTCTTCCCCCTTTTTTCTACCTCTAACTCCCTCATCCCCCTTTTCCCTATCGATAACTCCCTCATCCCCCTTTTCCCTATCGATAACTCCCTCATCCCCCTTTTCCCTATCGATAACTCCCTCATCCCCCTTTTCCCTACCTCTAACTCTCATCCCCTTTTTCCCTACATCTAACTTTCTCATCCGCCTTTCCCTACCTCTCTCATCCCCCTTTCCCTACTTCTCTCTCCCCTCCTTTTCCTTACTTTTCTCTCTCCACCCCTTCTCCGCCATTGGTTCCCTCCCTTTACTGGCCTTTAGTGAGTCTATTACCCCTGATAGATTAGCTTTCTCAACCCCAATCACACCTGCAGGGCTAACTAATACATGCAGCTAAAACACCCTCACCAGGGAAAATGGCCACAATCTAACTATCAAATCAACATTAATAAACACAAAGTCACACCGTAAAGCGGTTTCTGTCCGCTGGCCTGGCCAAACAGGCCAGCAAGTCATTATTTACCATTCATTGTGCTTTGGAAAATACAGAGTTTTTCCATATTAGGTCTGTGAGGTCTTTAGAAATGGCTTTATTTCTGAGGGTCCCCTGGTCAGAAGTAATGGGCAATTCCTCCCATGAATGGCCAGCATGAAATACTCCATTGAGCATGTTAAGTTTAGTATATAAGTTGGCTTATTCACCTGGTCTCAGGTAAACCTGTTACACTGCTCTCTAGCTCCGTTGTGAATTGTGCCTGGATTAACAGTCATTCAGTTATATCTGGATTATTAGTGATTTATCAAACCTTGATTGCTAGTGATTTAATAAAACTTAGAATATTAATGATTTTATTACATTTACATTTTAGTCATTTAGCAGATGCTCCTATCCAGAGCCACTTACAGTGTGTACATTCCTCCTATGGTGCCTTGCAAAACCAACATCTGACAGTCACAATAAGTACACTTTCCTTCATCGAAGCCATTCGTTGTCAATGCCAATGCCAGAGAAATTCACCTGGATTGTTATTGATTAAGAAGGACTCTGGTTTTTCCAGTTCAAAATACCTCCACTCCTCGGTAAAAGGCAACAGTTGCTGTGATAATGCTATGGCAGCACTGGAACAACGAGCAGCTATTCCGGTTGTGTTTATGCCAACGTTTCCCCTCCCGTGGCTGTCAAAGAGAGTCGAGCTATTCCTTCATGTAACACAGTGTTATACAAGTATTTTGTCTGAAACGAGGGTGCTGGTGTGTGGAGACAGGCTTCTGCCTCAGTGAGCCACTGGAGGTCACAGTGCTAGCTAGCTGTGTGAAGGATTGGCTCTGCTACAGGGGCAGGAAAACACTAAACAGCCCTAATCCCCATTTATTTACCGCATGGATGACTAAAAGCTACTTGAAGCCCCATAACATTATAAAGGAGTGTGTCCCCACCAGGGCGGAGCGGCTGGGAGGTGCGGCTGCCAAAACAGGCCGGCAAAATGACACGTCAGAGCCCTTATTTAGTTATAGATCTATGGTCCAATGGCGGTCTTTGATTAATACATCCCGTCTAAATCATTGGAAGTTCCTCTGCCGTTTTATTCATAAAACGCAATAGGACACAAATCAGTTTTACTGTAGCTTGATAACAATCGGAAAATAATGCATCTTCCCACCCAATAAACGGCTGCTTATATCCCTAACGAAAATCAATTCATCCTCCTCCGATTTATTAAAAAAGGCTGGTAATAAATCTTCCACAATGTTTGTTCATCTGTTTTTTGATACATTTATATCACCTCAGTTCTGCTCTAATGTTTTCCCTGTCTCCACAGCGTAAAATGGAAAAATCTATTTTGGGCCAATTTAATAGTTAAAGGAGTGTCATGGCGGCATTCGGGGTGTAAATGGAATCAATAAAAGTGGCAGTGTGTGGAGCAGATAGCACCTTTCCCCTTGCCTCTGTGATTAACCTATCCGACTAGCAGGAGGCTGACAGCCATACAGCTCACTGTGTGGTGCTGGAATCCCCCACGGGCCACTCCCTGCCTCTTCATAAACCCCTCACCACACATTGGAAACTGGGTTTATTGGTATGAGTGGGCTTGTAGTTATGTGGCTGCGTGCGCGTGTCTGCGTGCACGCACCCGCTCAATGGTGTTTATCATTTTTAACGGGGAAAGAGCTTTTTTCACCTTTTCTCCCCTATCCCCACATTAGCATATTTAGCGGTTCTATCAACTAAAACTGTTTGTGTCTAGGCGAAGTTGGGACAGACGGAGGAGTGAGCGAGGGAGAGGGGATTTAAAGGAGGAGAGGAGTGCTAGCTCTATCTGTTTTGTCTGACTAATGATCGGGGTGTGCTTCAGATGCAGGAATACAATACGGCTCATTGCGGTGCGTTGTCTCATTTGTTGTTGATCAATGAGCCTGTTCTCAGCAGACTGGGCCAGTGGTGAGAGAGAGATGCCCTGTGATTTATTCTAGGTGTTAAAAAATAATTTGTTTGGATTGATTAACGTTAATTAATTATGCTAATTGTGCAAGAAGAAAACAGATGTCATCCTCCAGCATCTAAGACTGCAGTTAATTACTGATGCTATCAGTTTACGTCCAAGTAAATAACATTTCTAGTTATACCATTTTACATCCAAGTAAATAACATCACTAGTACTAACTGTTTACTAACAAGTAAATCAATTGAAAGTGCTAACAGTTTAGCTTCTTATAAATACAGCATTACAAGTACTAGTTTACCTGCAAATGAATAACTTCACCAGTTTACCTTTGATTAAATACAATTACCAGTACTACCAATTTACCTTAAAATAATTAACGTTGCTATTACTAACTGTTAACCTATGAATGAATAACATGAATAATACTAGAGTTTAGCTACACAAGAAATAAATGCTAGTACGTTTTATTTCAGATCACCTCAAAGGGTATGGCCTAACCCTTGTACTGACGGGTCTAGTTGCATTAATGTAGCCCCAGAGATCCAGGTAACAGTTGGAAACATAGGCTGAAAATGTTGTTAAGCTTCCCCTAAGTCTGATTGGAAGCATTGTAGATTTTAAATGTATTCCTTCCTTTTTCCTAAATCTGTTGGGAATTGGGAACTGGAATTCTGGAAAACCTTAAAATTGGGATTATCTGATTTTTGCAGCTCCTGTCCCATAAGCTCACCCATTATGTGGAAACAGTGTGAGGTTATGTTAGCATCTGTGGTCGGTCTCGCCTACTCTTCTATAGAGAACTGACTACGGCAGACGGGAGTGAGTTATGAGGGTTTAAGGAAGAGATGGGAGGGAATTAACACACTTTATTGATCGGGAAGTTTCATTTATTGAGGTGTCATAATGTTGTCATAATGTTGGTCTGGTGTCTTTTGTGGTATTCATCCTCTCTGCTGTCTGCCTGT